>DWQW01006515.1:0-16172 GCA_018249695.1 Heliconius erato demophoon | reverse complement strand
ACAAGAACCATACTAAAATATAATTTGTTTTGTCACGCCTATTGTAGTTCACAAACTGGGTCTATTATAGACGCTGTCATACATCGAGTGGCCGTGCCTAATTTACTGTCAATAAGTAACGGTAGACCCGTAATGTACGTAAGTCTTGTGAGATTTAAAAAAAAAATATTGTATGAAGATACCAGAGTGGGAGCTTTGTTTCAGTTAGAAAATTAACTGGTGACTTTTTTTAATAAATTTAGGGCATGGGCATAGGAGAATAATAGTTATTAAGAAAATGTATGAAAAATTGAACGTAGCAGGACTTGAACCCGCGCCTCTTTGGGAACCATCTTAATAAGTATTTTTCTTTCCGAAGTGTGGAATAACACTTTAAAAATGTTAAAAAACATGGACTGGGGAGTTAATTATTTTTGATAAACCTTACTAATATTATAAATGTAGATAATTTTGAAAACTACCGAAAATATACTAAACTAAATATTTAGTATGCTTTGACTATAATTCAACAATAAGCTTAAGCGGGCGAAGCCTCCTGTGGTTCGCTGATGTTCATTTTTTTTTAATTATATTATTGTAGAATTAGAAGTAAAATTTCGTTTCTCCAGAATTCGGCAGAAGGTGGGAAAAGTAGTGTCTTAACATTACGTTCCCGCTGCCTACCCTGCTGTATGCGGGATATATCTAATATATAAAATTCTATTTAAAATATTTCATTTATTAAAATTCATAAGAAACCCAACGGCCACTAGTTTAGTTGGAATATTATACAAAACGCATCGGTCAGACGCGTGCGTCGCATAAATCTTCGTCAACTGCACACTGCGTCTCTTCCTGTGCTTCAAAATTAGATTTAAAATGGAGGTCTACGCCTTTTTGTGCTTGTTAAATTTATAATGGTATCTACAAATTTATGATTATATAGTAGATAAGATATAAATTAGAATGTTAAAATAATACAATAAACAATATAAAGTTTTTGTTTATTCATAAAAATAATAAAAATATGTGTGTGTGTGTTATTGGAGTGTGTGCAATTATTTTGGTAAATATTGTGATTTAATAGAGAATATTTTGAAGAATAAACTTATAGATATATAGAGTTTCCATTCTTCTAAATATCTTAACAATATGAATAAGACCATAGAAAAGAGTGACTCATCACCAACATTTTTGACCTAAGTTATGATCAGTTCAGGTCAGCGTAAACTTTACTCTGTAAACTACAAATGGCAGGATAGGCAGAGGGAACCTAGGAACCTAGTAAAATTCTGGAGGCATTGCGTGTCAATTGGCAAAACCCACCGTCGCGTTTTGCCCCGTTACCGGAGTGAGGAAATGAAAAATTAAATGTTTCTTTATCTCGATTGGGAATCGAACCCACAACGACTGTCTCATATTAAATCTTTTGAGTTCCAAAAATCACTTTCTCCGTCTCGGTGCATCTTGAACCATCTGTTTACGGATCTCCAGCGATGTGGAGCACCAATTAGATGATACACGATTGTCAAACACCTACACTCTTGAAACTGGTTAATTTATTACCTGTTATTTGATACTATCTTAATTTTATAAAGTGGAAGAGCAACAGGCTGGTTTTTTAGAATAGTAATATGGCTTTAACAAGACTATAAATATGATTTTATTATACTTTTGACTATAAATATTTTTGTTTGTAACCTTATTATATAACGTATTTCGTAAAACAAATATTTTTTTTTCATCAAATATAGCAGGGTAGGCAGAGGGAACGTAGTGTTCAAACACTGCGTTCTCCACTTTCCACCGATTTCGGTAGGCATTAAGTGTCGAGTGGCGGATATCAAAGCGAAGAGATTAAAATATATATTTAAATAAATATTCCATTTCCCAAAGTTGGAATCGAACTCACAACCAGTCGCGTTTACAATCCCACAGCTATATATCCCTGCGCGACGACTGGCCTCAAATCAAGATATTATATTCACATATTTTCAACTATAAATATTTTTGCTTACAACTTTAGTAATTATATAACATATTTTAGTAAAACAACTAATTCTTTACAAATTAGTCTACAGAATATGTACGAACGTACATACATACGACTCATATTCAAAATGATGACATCGTTTATAATGGAAACGAGACCTGAATACGAAACTGTTGTTTCTATTACTGCATATTCATTTAACTAAATTGACTGCTGCAAGTTGATTGATTAAATTGTAGATAGAAAAAAAATCAGCTTCACGCTGTATCCCGCACACAGCAGGGTAGGCAGACGGAACCTAATGTTAAGACACTCCGTTCCCCACTTTTTGCTGAATTCTGGAGGCATTGCGTGTTGAATGGCAGAACTCAACACCACGCTTAACCTCGACACCAGAGTGAAGAAATGGAAATATAAATTTAAATAAATATTTCATCTCCTCGAGTGGGGATCGATCCCTCCACCAGTCGGTTACGCTTCGTGCCACTGCGCCACGCCTGGCCTCAATTGTAGATAGAAAGAGTGATATTCTTCTTCTTTCATAGGATAAATTCATTTAATACAGAAGAAGACCGCTACAAATGTATATTGTTTATTAAATGCTTATAGTATATGATTTTAAATTATTTTATTCAGATCTTTATGACTGTAAACTCGATAGGTTTTGGTCGATAAGTTCGATTCCCACTCGAGGAAATGATATATTTATTATTTTCAATTCCTCGCTATGGTTAGGAAATGAGGATCGAATTAGATTGGATTCCGCCATTTAGCGTGCAAAGCAAGAGAATTCCGCAGAAAGTGGGGAACGGACGTGTTTTAATTTGAACGGAGTATCTTAAGTAGTGTAATAGTGACTAATATTAGGTTCCCTTTGCCTACTTTACTATGAGCGGAATTCAGGGTGAAGCTAAAAATTTTTTTTTTTAATGAAAGTACCTACTTAGAAATTATAAAGGCATAATAATCAAATTTATTGTATTTTTATTAATCAATTAAAAACATTCCATAAAAAATTAAAAAAAAGTTTAGCGGTAATTCTTATACGTTACCACTAAAAAAAAGTTATAAAAATTAGCCTACATTAAATAGATATACTGTCAAGACGTGATCACTTTCGTTTAGGAGAAATGCGTGGGAAGTCTTTGTTGAAGACATACAAAAAGGCTCGCAATGAAACCTTACATCAGCCTTAATAGTAATTACCAGTTAATTGCTTTAACAAATTACTGCCACATATAGATATTAGAATGATTGTTGTTAAACGAAAAAAGTGATAGGCTGTATTTAAATATATTTAAATAAATAAATCCGCTTCACGCTGTATCCCGCACACAGCAGGGAGGCAGAGGGATCCTAGTATATAGATCCTAATTCTGGAGGCAATGCGTGTTGAGTGGCAGAACTCAAGGCCCGTTTGTCCTCGACACCAGAGCGAAGAAATGGAAATATAAATTTAAGTAAATATTTCATCTCCTCGAGTGGGGATCGAACCCACAACCATTCGGTTTTACAGTCACACTTGTGCCCCTGCGCCATGACTTGCCTCAAATGGCTAAATATATTTTTTGCTTTTAATTATAATTATAATTTTACACTCTAAAAGAAGTCCTTTTAAAGTGTAAAATTTATTTAAATTGAAAATAACTAATGAAGTGAAATTCAAAGCTTTGTATAAATATATTAACCTAATTTTTTTTTAATGTTTTTAAAATATTTAATTTTTATTCAATAAATCGCACTAGTCTTTAAAATAGAACAATGTTTGAAAAATTTTGGAAACTTTATTGAGAAATTAATAGTTTTAGGTAAATATGTATGTATTTTTTATTAATTTTATTTTACTTTATAATTTCTATCACCTTTTAAAGTGGAGAGTATTAAAAACGTCGATGTGATCTCAGCTTATCTGCCTAAAGTTAACAATTCACCAAAGTAATTATAAATTTCAATTATAAATAATTATATATATTGCGATATGTTTATTACGTTCTAACCACGTATTAATTGGTGTTGGCCAATATTTTTGTGTGAACGATGTGACTTTACCACTTTTGGTATGTTGGTATATAAAAAAAAACGTTTGTAGAGAAAACGACACTAAATAATAAATAAAAAACAACTTCATGCTGTATCCCGCACACTGCAGGGTAGGCAGAGGGAACCTAGTGTTAAGACACTGCGTTCCCCACTTACTGCCGAGTTCTGACGGCATTGCGTGTGTAGTGGCGGAACTCAACGCCGCGCTTTACCTCGACAACAGAGCGAAGAAATGAAAATATAAATGTGAGTAACTATTTCATTCCCTCGAGTGGGCATCGAACTCATAACCTGTCGATTTTACGATACTAATAAAAAATATAGAATATAGATAGGTTGACTTCCGCCACTCAACCCGTAACGCTTCTGGAGGCAAAGCTGCTGCGGAAAATGGGGAACCGAGTGTCTTAACACAAGGTTCCCTCTGCCTACCCCGCTGTGCGCGGGATACGGCGTGATAGCTTCACGCTGTATACATTATTTCCCTCTTGCCTATTATCCCCGATTGCGTAGTCGTCAATTTGTCGAAGTAATTCGCCACGCACTGGACTCGTTCGTATTTATCCAATCAAGTCGTCAGACGATCAATTTATGTTGTTAGCTGTTTACGTGGGTCGATGTGCGTCACCGATAATGAATAAATTAGAGTATCTCTTAAATAGATAAATGATTCATTTGTCTAGTTGTTTTCTTTTTGTCACTTTCACGCTTTATCCCGCATTTAGCGGGATAGGCAGAAGGTGAGACTAAGGGCTTAATTAAGACTAGGTTCTTGAGACACTCTGTTTCCCATTTTCCATCGCTTTCTGGGAGACATTACGTGTTAATTGATGGTACTGGTTTGTGATGATTTTTTTTAGAAATAAATAAACAACTGTATTTGGACGTAAAGCCATCTTAACATCTTAAACTTCATATTTTAGCCATGGTAGTTTAGTGAGACAGTATCCTAATAGAAAGACATGGGTTTTGGGCTCGATTCTCTCTGAATTATTTGAATTTCTCCGCTTTCCACCTCCACGTGTTATTAACACAGGGTTAGAGAAAACGTGAAGCAACATAGAATAAATTACTATGAACAATATATGTTTTATATTTAAAAAGACATAGAATTTAAAGTATTAAATTCTTTATAATGAAAGTGTCAATTAAGCACATTGCTGTTTAAGTTTCGTGTAAAAGTGTGAAATTACATGAAGGAATCGCACATCGTAATGCATACTTTTATATGCTTTTATTACCTGTAAATGCCTTAATTATTAGGTAATATTAAATTTAATATATTTTTGTATAATTTTGCTAATATGATAAATGCTTATATAACTTCCTGTAATCAATGATAGTGAGGTATTCATGTTCTTGTATAGAAGTAGGTACACTACAGGAGATATAGTGGATTTTACTTTCTTTTTTAACTTAAATTTCCATATTATATAGATGTGAAATGGCGCAGTCGATCAGCGTCTGCCTGAACACACGATGGTTTTGGATTCGATTCCCACTCGGTAAAATGTTGTTTTCCTTTCCCAATAAGCGCAAGCATGGCTTTGAGTGACACCAGTCGATGCGCAATATCTTGAATTCGGCAGGAAAGTGGAGAACGGAGAATCTGTATACTTTGTTCTCTCTGAGTACTTTGCTTCACATGGGATATGACCTGAAGCTGAAAAGCAGTATATATTAATATGAGGTATCCGCTTAAAATTTTTAGAAATCGGTTCACTTTTGTTTGTGTAAAATTTTTGTATTGACCTGAAATGTCTTATTTGAAACTACGAAAGCGGAGATTTTAAAGAAGATAAGTAATAGTCGAGACATTATGTGTAATGACTTAATTGTCGACGATTATACAATTAATTTAGTTAACAGCCACTCCGACACGCCTTAATAAAATTAGTTGTCATGATAATGTCCTCGTTGAGTCACAGTGTGTATGCTGTTTTAAATAGATCTTAAATATACTACAAATTCTAATATTTATTAATTTAAAATATTAAATTTAAAACTTGCGTGTTTCTATTTTTTAGGTTCTGTTAGAGGTAAGTTTGGTGTTTTTAAAATAAATCTTCCATATATATATTATATTGAGGCCAGTCGTGGCGCAGTGGCACAAAGTAAAACCGATTGGTTGTGGGTTCGATCCCCACTCGAGGAGATGAAATATTTACTTAAATTTATATTTCCATTTTTTCGCTCTGGTGTCGAGGCAAAGCGCGGCGTCGAGTCCTGCCACTCAACACGCAATGCCTCCAGAATTCGGCAGAAAGTGGGGAACGGAGTATCTTGATACTAGGTTCTCTCTGCCTACCCTGCTGTATGCGGGATACAGCGTGAAGCTGATTTTTTTATATGTATTTCACTATTCAATCATTATAAGACCATAATAAGTTATCATATACAATATTTTCTGATTTTTTTTTTATAAAGAACGTTACTGTATTTATAAATATTCAATTTACTGGCATAATACAATAGATGTTTGTAATACACCATTAGTAAGGAAATTCAAACGTCAAACGAAAAATACATAAATCAAATAAATCAACTTCACGCTGTGTCCCGCACACAGCAGGGTAGGCGGAAGGAACCTAGTGTTAACACTCCGCCCCACCGTTGTAACAATTTTTTTTTATAAATGTTAAATTCCAATTGTTAATCATTTCTGTATTATATTTTAATATATGGTAACTATTGACCAAATCCATAAATATTAATCAGTAAACTTTAATAATATTAAGCAAGGGAAATCGAACCTGTACTTTCTGTAAAATTCTCATCCGATTAGTATCAATAGATTAATAAATAAAAAGTAAATATTTTAATTTACCTACATTATACAATCATTTAAGTATTACGCTTCTTATGCAATACGTCTTATGTACTACTTTTTAAAATAATCTCATTACGTAGCTTGTCTAGTTGAATATTTCTAGTTTATTTGATCTTAATTAAATTTTTATTATTTATAGTGATGTCATGTTTTTAGATCGGTTTCACTTTTAAATATAAACTACGGCCAAGAAAACAGATATGAGGACAGTCGTGGCGCAGCGGCACGAAGTGTGACTGTAAAACCGACTGGTTGTGGGTTCGATCGCCACTCGAGGAGATGAAATATTTACTTAAATTTATATTTCCATTTCTTCGCTCTGGTGTCGAGGCTAAGCGCGGCGTTGAGCTCTGTCACTTAACACGCAACGCCTCCAGATTTCGGCAGAAAGTGGGGAACGGAGTGTCTTAACACTGGGTTCCCTCTGCCTTCCCTGCTGTGTGCGTGAAGCTGATTTATTTTTTATTTTTTAAAACAGATATCGTATAACAGAAAATTCTCGAGTGATATGTAGATATGCATCCTGTCAGTCGGTGACAGGATAACCGGGATTTTTGAGCAATTTAAAAATTAGGTTGCAGTAGCATTCAGATTCCTAGTAGCGTTTCGACTGTTTATATAACCTTATTTCCAATTTATGGCACAACTGGCACATATGGGTTAGGAGATTAAAGCACGATCAACCTCAATCTCTTTTTACTATCCACAATTTGACACTAAATTTCATGACATTAGTCATGAAACTGTTTACACTTTTTTTTTATAAATTTATCTGGTAATCTATTTATTGTAAAAAAAAAAGTTCAATTTCATTCGAATTAGCAGCACTGGCTGTTAAGTATACCGTAGTTAAGGTGACATTGACTTCCCTACTATCGCGGGGCTGATGCTGTCTGTGGCCGCGGCCGGCCGCACATGTACGCCGCACGCCGTCACGCGCGCGCGCATCCACGCTCCGCGACCGCGACCGCCCGCGCGCCGGGCCCGCGACATGCCCTCAGTGAAAGTGTACAATATATTCGGTGGACAGAAGCCGGCCGAGAAGCAATCGACTCCACCCCCCGCCCACGGGGCGATGCAAAAGTTCTACAGGACCTTTTCAGTAGCTCCCGAAAACTCGACCGAGCATAAAGTGGGCAAAGTGACCGCGATCGCAGCCTGCCTGGAGAAAAGAATCAGTGATCCCGCTGTGCTTAGTGGTGATAACGTGCAAAAGTTATTAATAAATAAAGTAAATATAAACGATACTGTGAATGGAATATCAGACGATTTGAAAATACGTGACCACGCTTACGAGAACGTAAACATTGTTGGCGCACCTCCGTTTACAAACAATTTATTGGATGAGACTAAAGGGTATTCGTCGATATACGAAAACGTTACTGTCGTTGGTAAGCTGTCTAGTAGTAATAAGGGAGATAGTAAAACAATTTCTGAATCGAAATTAAGCAAAGCTTTAGAATCTTTCGACAAAATATTATCGGAATTTTCTGCGAATGAAACTTTAAAATCTAGTTTAAACATAAACAATAGCACGTTTTGTGTACCAAAGTTGCAGAAATCAAAGACTTGTAGTATTATTGAGTCTCGTTGCATATTGAAAAAAACTATTTCAGATCCTGAAACTGAAAGAAAAGCGCAAAGTCAAGTTAAACGCACTAACTCAATCGATAAAACCACAAGCCTGTGGAACCTCGACGACATGAAGGGAAAAGAATTGACGGGCCCTTTAAAACCACTTGCTCCGACGATTAACGATAAGATGAGCCCCGATAAGTATGCCACGTATAAAATATCATCCAAAAATTCTACACGGAGCAACTGTATTCAAACTGAAGAATTAAAAAAGATGGATGTCAAAACAAGAATTTTAAAAAAGACTTTGTCTAATCCACCATCGACTCCCGTCCCTGTTGTCACGAAAACAAAACCTGTAACAAAAAAATACGAAAAGAAAGTTATCGACCCTAAGAAAATAAAAACAAAAAGTAGTTTGGACATGAAAAATATTTCTGATAATACACAAAGATCGCAAATGCAAAAAGCAAAAAGTGTTTGGGAAATTGGAAACGAAACGATGATACCGCCAAACTTAGAGAGAACAAAATCGAGTACCTCTATCGCGGGCTCTCCTAGTAAGATCCCGGTGATCAGAGGTCAAATGTCCCAGAATAAGTTTAGCAGTACACGAGCACTTTTTTCTCCCACTCCGGTTGATCTACACGATATAGACCAGGCCAGAGAGTGTGTTCAGAAAAAGAAGCCCATTGCATCACGAAAAACAACAGAGAAACCCGACCAAACGAAACAAGTGAAACAAAAATCTCAACTCAATTTAAAGTCCGATTCGAAGCGATATTATGACAAAACCAAGAAAGATGTTGTCGATAAAAAAGCAATATCATCACATAAAACGACATTAAGAGACTACTCGGATGAAATAAATGCTGTCCGAGCCAAGCTACAACAGAAAAAAAGCAACAATAAGAAAGGTAACAGCGTCGAAATGCCCGAACCTAAACAAAACGAAACTGAGCCGCCGACGATCAGTTGCGACCTGTCACCTGTCAAGTATATCGTAAAAAAACTGGAGTGTAAGACAGCCATGGAATCTAAGACGGAGCCGGCCTATTTCGTCAACTGTAAAGTAATACCACCAGTACATAAGGAATTGTGCGTTGCTAACACCACCTTCCACAATCATTTGAGCACACTCGTGGGCCGCCAAATAAAGTATGTAGAGCCAAGAGAGGACAGCAAAACATGTTCCCAAACGGAGAAGCTGCCTCTACTCAAGCATTCCGAGGAGAAGATATCAGACACGCACTCGGATTGCAGCGACGACTCGGGTCACGTTTCGAACGACGCTGCCAACGATAACGACGTGGTGTTTGATAATATACACGACGTGGACGTGGGTTCGGTACAGATGAACTTGGATGAGATAGATTGTGAAGTGTTCAATGGACCGAAACAGTTCAGGGTGGACAGACCCGGGGACGCAAAAAGTGTGTGTCCAGTTCGTCCAGCGCGGCGTGGGGAGCGCGGGGAGCGCGCCAACGAGGTCGCTAGCGGTACCCGCGCCACCATCGACTCCGGCGCTCCGAAAGTGGACGAGCAGGTACGCGTCGCTACCATGCTGTTATCGTATATATGGCCAGTCGTGGCGCAGCGGCACAAAGTGTGACTGTAAAATCGACTGGTTGTGGATTCGATCCCCACTCGAGGAAATGGAATATTTATTTCTTCACTATTTATATTTCGTTTCTTCGCTCTGGTGTCGAGGCCAAGCGCAGCGTTATGTTCCGCCACTCAACACGCAATGCCTCCAGAATTCGCCAGAAAATGGGGAACGGAGTGTCTTAACACTAGGTTCCCTCTGCCCACCCTGCTGTGTGCGGGATACAGCGTGAAGCTGATGATAGTAACAAATCACAGGTGCTATTATTTGCAACGATCGAAACTCTCACTATAATACCGATATAATAGTTACAAACTGTAAACAATTTAGATCTCGTGCGATATCGGACCAATCGCGGTTGATCGCAAATGATAGTATGAAATTACTTCATTGCGTAACCGAAATCCAATACGTATATATTTTTTTATATATCGGAGAGAATTTTACGATTATTCAACATTTACAATAACACCGGTTTTGCCGGTTGCCAAATTAGTATGAAACTGTAAACATGTGTATGTAAAATTAAATCAGCTTCACGCTGTATCCCGTACACTGCAGGGTAGGCAGAGGGAACCTAGTGTTAAGACACTCCGTTCCCCACTTTCTGCCGAATTCTGAAGGCATTGCGTGTTGAGTGGCAGAACTCGACGCCGCGCTTAACCTCGACACCAGAGCGAAGTAATGGAAATATAAATTTAAATAAATATTTCATCTCCTCGAGTGGGGATCGAACCTACAACCAGTCGGTTTTACACTCACACTTCGTGCCGCTGCGCCACGACCGGCCTCGAATGTCAATTATATGGGAGTATTAGCGTGACATCAAAACTTTAATAGTGACAAGTTTTAATTTGCATAACTCCACTTCCTTATTCCTGATATACTTCACAGAAACACCAATAACGTTACGATCGTAATTATATAACTTCCTTTTGACATTCTTGTCTTAATTGTTTGATATATAGAAAACTTGGTACCTACTTATGTAAGCGTCGTAAAGAATGCGCTTTTAAAATTCCTTTTCAAATACCAATCACCATAACATGTCGACTTACATAATATGTGACTACTTTTTTTAAGTTACGCGTCAGGCAATCGTCAATTCGTGAGGAAATGTGGGAACCTAGTTAAGATACTCCGTTCCCATTCAGATACTTCCGTTTCGCCGAATCTAGTGGCATTGCGTGTAGAGTGGCGAAACTCAACGCCGCGCTTCGTCTCGTCACCAGAGCCAGGAAATGTTAATAAAAAATATTAAATATTTCATCCATTCGAGTGGGAATCCAAGTCATAAGCCGTTGCGCCTAGAATTTTACTCTTGCGCCACCATTATTATATATTTTATAGAAATTTGTCAGATCCGTCTTGGAAACTTAACGTTTTTCAATACAACAATAATTCTCGACAAGTGCACCGCAGGGGTCAGTGCTGGAAACTGATTTATTTACGCTCTTACTTTCACTAAACTGTATGAAGTACTAAATAAAACTTAACGTCCCAACGTCTTTCAGCGTACTCTGACGTAAACTACTTAGCTTAACGCTGTACACAGTAGGGGCGGGAACCTAGTGTACAGACACTCCGTTCCACATTTTCCGTCGATTTCTGGAGGCATTGCGTGTTGATTGGCGGTGCTCAACGTCGCGCTATGCTTCGACACCGGGGCTAAAATATGAAAATATAAATTAAAATAAATATGTCATTTTCTGGAGGGATCGAACCCACAACCAGTGGTTCCACACCACGACTAGCCTCAAACTACTCATATCGTAATAAGTGTGAAACACGTCTCACACTTGCCGTTTAGAAATTGCACAAACAAATAAAATTTCTATTGCGAAACGGATTCGGATTTAAATTTAAAATGCAGATCAACCCCTTGGTGATTTCGCTATAATAAAATGCAGTGCTTTCTTTTCACTTTCTCATACGTTACGTGCTCCAAATTGGAAACGATTTGCAAATATTCCGATTATATTGTTGTTGGTAGCTTAATATGTATATAATATTTTATAATATTAGATATACTTTAAATAAATTGACAGTCGTTGGCAGTAAACGCGATAGGTCGTGAGTTCGATTCCCACTCGATTAATGAAATATTTAATATTTTTATTGCTTCGCTCTCGTGTTGAGGTAAAGCGCGGCGTTGATTAAACTCGACGCGCAATGCCTCCAGAATTCGGCGGAGAATGGTTAACAGAGTGTCCTAACACTAGGCTGTCTCTTTCTACCCTGATATGTGCAGGATAGCAAGCGTGAAGCAAAAAAAAAGGTTTTTGTTAAAAAAAATGTACTTATTAGATTAGTGAATTTGTGTACCTACATAATAATAAGTATTTAAACATCGTTTAATATCATATTAAATAATTTTAGTTCGTTTACGCTTTATCAGATAAATGAATACGTAATACATATTACAAATACAGTGCAATGGCGAAAAAATCGCTCGAAAGTAAAAACTCATTAGTTTATTAAGATTTTTATTCGACTTTCTACTCTCCAAGCAATTATGCCCGCCATTCGAATAATAAATATATCATCTTTTTCATATATGTATGTATGTATGTGTGTATGTATGTATGTGTGTATGTATGTATGTATGTATGTATGTATGTATGTATTTCGACTATAAATTGGTGCCACCACTTAAAGCTATTAAATCTGTAATTGTCAGTTTTAATATGTGAATTATGTTTTCACATTAAATAATTGTCTTTAATGCAATAAAGAATATCAAAATCAGCTTCACACTGTATTCCGCACACAACAGATAGTGGGAACATAGTGGTAAAACACTCTGTTAACCACTTTTCTTGAATGGCGGAACACAACGCCGACCTTGGTGCCAGTGCGAAGAGATAATAATATAATAAATAATAATTCATTTTTAAACATTTTTAAAGTGTTATTCCACACTTAGGAAAGAAAAATACTTATTTAGAAAACGTATAAAAATTTGAACGCAGCGGGACTCGAACCCGCGCCTCCTGGAAACCGACCAGGCGCTCTGACCACTAAGCCACGCTTAGTATTGAACGCATGGCTTTATTGAACGCTGGCCAGGTCAGATCCTGGTCGGTTTCCAGGAGGCGCGGGTTCGAGTCCCGCTGCGTTTAAATTTTTATACGTTTTCTAAATAAGAATAATTAATTTCCTCGAGTGTAGATTGAAGCCACGACCGTCGCGTAACGGTCATAGGCTTATGCCTCTGCGCCACGCTGGCCTCGAAGAAAAAAATATACCTAATAGAATACAATTTTGAATTATTTCATAAGTATATGATTATTTAACTAATATTCACTTATAAATATTAACATTTAATTCTACTTAAATGGACATTACCGTTGTTTCGCTAAATACTTTAAATACTCTGCTTTAATACATCAAATTTGTCCAGTCACGTAGACTATTTTGTATGGTATGGCTATCGTACACTGTTATCCGTCAGATGGGCACATGCGCATCACGTCCAGCTTTCCCTGCGCACGCGCAGGTCCTTTCTTTCGCCAACGTAATTGATATTACCGATCCAGTCAAGTTGATTCGTAATAATAAATATGTAATAGTTCATTTATTTTCTTTATTATATTTTTTTATATAAGTTTCATATACAGAGTGGAAGAGGCAGCGCTCCATTTACGGAAACAGCATATATGGTAAAATATTTCAAACCTATACCTAAAGAAATTAATCAAGATGCCTCAACAGTTTGGACGTAGGATTTTTTTTCATTTCACGATTTTTATCCATACCTGTATTTCGTGTGACGCGATTACGTATAGATCCCAATAACATAAACACTTACTACTACAAAAGTACTACTAAAGGTTAAACAACTTTGAACTTTATCGCCAATACCTACGACTCGACTTCGAAATGAGGCGTGTGCGGCGGTGTTCCTTTGATAGGTTTATGTGTGCGTGCGTCAGCCTTACAAATGGCGTTTTGTTTTAAAATGACAATTCTATTATTTATTTTGTTTGAAAAAATAACTTTTTCATTTTTGGGAATTAATTTTTTTCTGATTTATATTAGGCTTTTATAGAGTAGTTAAAACTGTGGTTTCATTTAAATTGGTGCTTACACTTCCACTCTGTATATATATATTTTCATTTAATTATATAACAGAATGCCAAACGTCGCGAAACTATTATAAGTAACGTTTGATAGGTATCATTTTTATATCTTCTTAATAAATTAATTTTGCCTATTAAAACATTCTAGAAAATTTAAGCTATTTAAAATTTTATATGATGAAGAAATGGAAATATAAAGTTAAATAAATATTTCCTTTCCTCGAGTGGGAATCGAACCCACAAACTCACACTCTTGTGCCCCTGGGCCATGACGGCCTCCTACTACAGTATTATATAAATATTTATAAATGAGAAAGAACGCCACCTTATAGCAATATAATTAAAAAATCATATATGTAGCTATGTATTATAGCCATATAATTGTCTATACAAAAAAATATTAATAAGTAATTTAGAAATGAATTTGATTTTTTTTTATAATTTTCCAATCATATAATGTCAGTTACTTGTCCGATACAACGACCGTCGTTCCGTTTCTTTTTTGTATGGATTTCGGCCTCGTTATCTACGCACAATGATTGTTTTTATACGGGCGCTCAACTACTATAACGTTTCACTTTTCATATAAATTAAAAATGTATTTAATTTCACACTGTATCCCGCACACAGCAGGGTAGGCAGAGGGAACCTAGTGCTAAGACACTCCGTTCCCCATTTTCTGCCCAATTCTTGAGGCGTTGCGTGTTGAGTGGCAGAACTCAACGCCGCGTTTGTCCTCGACACCAGAGTGAAGAAATGGAAATTTTTAATTTTAAGGAAATATTTCATCTCGAGTGGGGATCGAACCCACAACCAGTCGGTTTTACAGTCACATTTTGCGCCGCTGCGCCACGACTGGCTTCATTAATATTATAATTTATTAAATTTAGCTTAATAAAGTTAAGTACCATTTTTAGAAATATTTTGTTGTTAAAATGTAAGTGTTGTATATCTTCCTATTTATATATTACAGATTATAATAGAAGTCTCTTGAAAAATATATTTATTTGCAAGTAGGTGTGAATGTATGTAGAGATTATGCACTACTAAATAAAAAAGAAATGCTTTAGTTATTTTCATCTTTCTTTTGCTTTATTTTATAATACAATGAATCTTCCATCTAAATCTAAACGTTACAAAACTTTAAAATTAATGTTATACCTAATAAGCTTGTGACTGTACGAGCGATAGGTCAGGTGGGCGAAAGTACGGCGTTGAAATCCGTAACTTAAGACGCAATTCTTTTAGAATTCAGCGGAAAAAAGAAAGTGTCTTAACACTAAGCTTCCTCTATCTATTGCGCTACATGCGTGATACAGCGTGGAGCTGATTTTTTTATTTTTAATATTAAAAAAAGATTTATTTTCTTTTTACTACGATGATTTTAACTAAATATGTAAAATAAATTGCAGCTATGATCATGAATTCATGAAGCAAGACGCGTGCGCATGTAAGTACGTAACGACTTCTGACCCACAATCTTGATGATCCATAATTAAATATTTTATCCGCTTAGCGCTTTCGCGAGAGGTGAAGACAAATCTCTATTATCATTTATAGAGATTTTTAAGATTTTTGTTTTTTAATTTTAACATTCTAAATTCATATTCAGAGGCCAGTCGTGGCGCAGCGGCACGAAGTGTGATTGTAAAACCGATTGGTTGTGGGTTCGATCCCCACTCGAGGAGATGAAATATTTACTTAAATTTATATTTCAATTTCTTCGCTCTGGTGTCGAGGCTAAGCGCGGCGTTGAGTTCTGCCACTCAACACGCAATACCTCCAGAATTCGGCAGAAAGTGGGGAACAGAGTGTCTTAACACTAGGTTCCCTCTGCCTACCCTGCTGTGTGCGGGATACAGCGTGAAGCTGATTTGTAATTTCATATACACGCTTCACGCTGCGTCCCGCATACGAGAATAGAGTCGAGGCATTTTTGTAGTGGCAATCGAACCCGCAACTTGTCGCGTTGACAGTCGCACGCATGTGCCCTTGCACCACGACTGACCTCATGCATATTTAATTCCTTTCAAGTTTTAAATAATGATATCGCCATGATCTTGAAAT
>DWQW01006514.1:0-16174 GCA_018249695.1 Heliconius erato demophoon | reverse complement strand
AACACGCAATGCCTCCAGAATTCGGCAGAAAGTGGGGAACGGAGTGTCTTAACACTAGGTTCCCTCTGCCTACCCTGCTGTGTGCGGGATACAGCGTGAAGCTAATTTAATTTAATTTTATTTTATTAATTTATAAACTATTAATTTATAATATATTAATTATATATATAATATTAATTTATAATATATTATAATTTTTTGTTAATAAGTTCAAGCATCAGTTAAAAACTATCGATGATTTAGTTAATTATAGATTTGATTTCCATTGGAACATTCAACAAAGCTGTTCCGCCACTCAACTCACAGTGTCTTGAAATCTCAGAAGTGGGTTAGCACTACTTTTCCTTCGACTAACCTCCTATATACGGGGTACAGAATGAAGCTGAAGAATAAAAGAATTATACTATATTACATAACAATAAGAAAAAGCATGGCTGGTAAATAATATGTATCTCATATCAATTTTTAATACAGTAAGTTTAAACTAAAGATAGATAAGCGCAAGGGCTCGCCTACCGAGGGTTCCGTAAAAAAATTGAGGTCTTGAGCTTATTTTGGAATTCATTCTTAGCTCAGCCAGAGCCCTTTCATATAATTTTAGCCTCCTTTTTAAGGTTATTATTTTTTTAGAATTTAACCATAAATGTACAGTTTTCTGATTTTTTCCTGAATTAGTAGTACCTGTAAGTGCTAGCCGCCAAATTGCATAGTTTTAGGTCAACCGGAAGTACCCTATCAATTTTGATTTTCTTGATAGTGTCGAAATACGCGTTTTTTGCGATATAAACGGCCATATCTAAATATTTTTGTTTTTCAGGAAATCATGGGGTTGTAGATCTGATTATATGGTTTGAATTTCAACTCGATGTCTTCAAGCGTTTCTGAGGTAAAGGCTCTTGACAGACAGACGGACAACAAAGTGATCTTATAATGGTTCCTTTTTTTCTTAAAAGGTACGGAACCCTAAATATGGAGCAAATATCACTAAACTTACTTATTTCTTAACCAAGTTCCATACAAATATAACAATTCATGGATTGCGTGTGATTAGCATGCACTGAGCGTCGAAGCGGGTGCGAATATTACAAGGCGACACGGTGTGAGGTTCCACCACCCAACACGAAGTAAAAACAATAATCATTTTAATATTATTATAAGTACTATAAAAATGAATAGTTTCCATTTCCGTTGTAGTTTTTTATTAGCACTGACTAGGAGTTCCACTGTTAATCATAATCAAAATCTTATAACAAAACTTTTATATACAGGACGAAGGACAGATTTAAATTCAAATACCCCATACGAGAATGCATTAACTCTTTGTAACAACTTTTCTGAGTTTGAGCACGACTGAGTTTCGCCACTCAACACACTATGTAGATGGCAAGTTATTAATTTATATATATATATATATATATATATATATATATATATATATATATATATATATATATATATATATATATATATATATATATATATTAAAATAACTTAAAACTTAACTTCACGCTTTATCCCTAGCGAGGAAGTCAGAGAGAACGGAGCGCCATATTAAAATAAAATTCTTATAATAATGACTATATATTACTGTGGTGTATGGAGGCAAAATTTAAATTATTAAAATGGACTCACAAGGAAACAAAGCTAAGTAAATCAGCTTCACCCTGAATCCCGCACATAGCAGGATAGGCAGAGGGAACCCACGGGGATAGTGGAGAACGTAGTGTTAACATTACGTTCTCCACTATCCACAGAGTTATGGAGGCATTGCGTGTCGAGTGGCGGAACTCAGCGCCGCGCTTTGCCACGACACCAGAGCGAAGAAATGAAAATATAAATGTAATTAAATACTTAACTTTCTCGAGTGGGGATCGAATCCACAACCAGTGGATTTTACAGTCACACAAACATAGTAAATAAAGTCGTTTAAAAACTAAACACGGGCAAAGCTGCTTTATAATATAACAAAATAAGTAGTATGGACTAATAAAAAAGCACAATTTTACAATCTAATAAAGAACTTAATGTTCATACAACGTCTATTATCTAAGATACGTGACTCTTACATTGTAATGAAATTACTATGGCGTGCGTTTTAAATCAGTGTTGTTTAGAAATAAAGATATTATAAATTTTGATTATTATTTATGTATATTTAGTTGTATATTTAGTACATTATGAAGTATGTTATTATCACCATTTTTGATTATAATCTTCGATATTTTGCTTTGGTTTAATATGTTCCTCTTTTTATTTCATTAAGATGAGAAAGATGAAATTTTATAATAAATAGGTACTTGTGATATAATTATCAATGAATAATAATAATTAATTATTATATATTTTACTTAATAACAATTAATAATTAACATGATAAATTACTACAGATTGTTTATAATATGCTCTATTTTATACTCCTTTCGAAATTGCTTTCTAAATAGTAAATATCAATATGATATGCGATTCATAGAATAAAGGCAGAAAAACAAAAACAAGTTGTACAAATTTAAAAGTGATATAAGGAGGCAAATGGTTGTGAGTTCGATTCCGATTCGTTGAAATATTTAATATTTTCATTTCTTCGCCCTGGTGTCGTGGCAAGGCGCGGCATTTAGTTCTGACATTCAATACGCAATGCTTCTGGAATTAAGAGAAAGCGGAAATGGAGAGCGGAGAGTCTAAACTCTCCCTCTGCCTACTTTGCTACATGAGGGCTACTTGATCGTACAAAAAGTTTTATTTTAGCGATACACTTTCAACGTATAAACATTTTATCGCATTAAGACACTAATTATAAGTGAAAATCGGTTTAACCTGCCACCCGTCTACACTCTTTACTTTTACAGCACAAAATACGTTATAAGTTACTAAAAAAACTTCAAAGAAAAATCGACTCTATCTTTAGAGTACAAAGAACAATATTGTCTCTACAAAATGTTTATACAGGTTGTTCATTCTTCAGTTCTTCCCTATAATCTACGACTAAGAGACATATTAATTATACATACTCTAGTGTTATCATGAAATAAATTTTTAATTGAGCCCTTCGTGCCTTTATCTTAGTTTTTATTTGACAAATGTGTTGGTACAGACGGACATCTGTATATAGCTACCTGAACTCACTCACTAATAATGGGTGTACTTTATTTATTGCCCTTTCGTAGATAGTGGATTCGAATTTAGTGTTTTATTTTATGGTTGGAAGCTATTTAGTGATAAGTGGATTGAAATATTGTGAGAAGAATGTTTTGTTATAGGATCTGTTATTTTTTTTATTAAGTAGTGTAGCATAGTGATGCTACACCTACAGTGAAAATATTCAGTATTAATTTTAGTAGTTAAATTAATAATCAATTAAAAGTAAGCTACATTATCATAAAGTTAACTTTAATATATTACAAGACTGTATTATCATTTTTAAAATAAAAAAATACTTGTTTTTCAGAATTCAAGTGTTATTTCTTATCTAATTTAATATGTAGCGAAAACTAAGAAACAATAAAGTGTTATTGTTTATTAATTTAAATTTTAATTGATTATTAATTTAACTACTAAAATTAATACTGAATATCATTCACTGTAGGTTCAAATTCAAATCGGGATATTTAGTATGTAAGCCTTCCCTGCATTAATATCCACAAGGTTACATTTCTACATTGATCGAATGTAATATCGATGAAGGTATACAAGGAATGATTTGACTCTATATTTAAATTTTCAGAAAGAAGCTGGGCCTTTCAAAGTTTATCAATACATATTTTATAAATAATATATTAAATCGATACCCCTTCACCAATAATATACATAAGAATATAACAGCCTCCTGATAATTCAATGAACTTAAAGGCTTTCGCAGTCGTTTCTATGGAATGGAGACGATAAAACTCGACATTTATGCGCAAGTGCTAACAAAATATGCCAACGTTATAATTAAACCAATGCGATACATATTTTATTGTTCTGACATTCAAAATTTATGATAATTTATAAACTGTTCAATATTAAATTGGACGATAAAGACTTAAAGTTATAATTTAGAGTGAATATATGATTATTAAATGATCGAGTTCTGTTAAATATGTATGTGTTTGGTGTGTGGAATAGTTAATATTATTTTATTTGTTTATAATGTAATTTTGAATGCAAGCAACATGTCTTATGTTACTGGAATAATAATAATATGACTTTTTAATAAGAATTTATAACATTACGTATTGTTCGCTATTCAAATTATTAAATAATTTATTTCCAAGTTAGATTCTAACCTAAAACCATTGTGCTATTGCTCAGATGTTATCCCACTGTGCCAAGAGTGACAGATACTGGCCTCAAATGGATGGTTTTTTTTTAACTTAACTTAAGCTGGAGCTATCCACACTCTATCCCTAGCGTGGTATTCCGAAAGAACGGGGCGCCAAATGCTACGGTCTCTGCATACCTCTTTCGCCTCGTCCACTGTCATTAACCTCTTCATACGTGCCCTCCGGGGGGTAGTTATGCTTATTACATTACCTTCCTCCAAATATCTTCGATATTGTATCTTTGTAGGCTAATTGTGGCCTCCCCCTCTCTTATTGCTCACTTTTCCATAATATATCTTTTTGACAACATCACTCATTCCTTCGACGTGCCAAACCAGATAAGCACGTTCTTCCTCATTCTCACCGTGACATCCTCGCTAGTACCTGCCATTCTGTGTATCTCTTTATTGCAGATTTGATAAGCTAACTCGCCTATCCTACGAAGAGATCGTATCTCCACAGCATTCATATTTCTTTCATTCTTCTTCTGTAATTCCCACGTTTCGCTGCCGTATAACAGCGTCGGTACCAGCACTGCATTGTGTACGGCCAAAAGTAAAGCTGTGCTGACGTTTCGCCATCTCATCAATGCAGCTAAGGCACCCTTAACTCTTTTACCGGCTGCAATGTGCCTTTCCGCATCCATCTCGTATCTTCCATCTGTACTGAACATACTTCAAAAATGTACCACCTGTGTATTTTTGTTATTTTTTTTATTTTTATCCAGCACATAGCTGAATGTGCAGAGGTTACCTGGGAACCTGGTTTAGTAAGAGACTCAGTTTCCATTAAAACACGTTTTCCATTTTCCGCCGAATTCTGGAAAATTTGCACGTTGAGTAGCGGAACTCAACGCCTCGCTTTGCCTCGTTATTAGAGCGATAAAATAAAAATATTAAATATTTCATTTTTTCAGTGGGAATCGAGCACACAACCTGTCAATATATAAAATATGTAGCGTTTACAGTCGCACGCTTGTGCGCCTGCGTCACGACTGGCCTCACTATAATTTAATACATTTATTTATCGCAAAAATTATGCAAGAATAATTTAAAATTAAACAAGTAACGTGCATCTGCGTGTAACATATTAAATTAGATAAGAAATAACACTTGAATTCTGAAAAACAAGTATTTTTTTATTTTAAAAATGATAATCCAGTCTTGAAATATATTAAAGTTAACTTTATGATAATGTAGCTGTGGTGTAATGTAGTTGGTAGTGTATAAATTATTATTTGGATAATTGCTACCATAATATGTTTTTAATTCTATAATCATTTTAACGTGTTATATTTCTTATTTTTGTTTTCAGCTTCACGCTGTCACCAGCACATAACAGCACTCTGCTTTATACCTACCGGTAGAGGGAACCTGGGAATCTAGTGTTAAGACTTCACATTAAGACACTTCTGTTCCCCACATTCTTGAGGTATTGCGCGTTGAATGGCGGAATTAAACGCCGCGCTTTTTTTCTATTAAATATTTAATTTTAAAGTCACACTCTTGTTTGTGCCTTTAGGCTACGACTGCTTTATTATTGTTATTACTATTAGTTTAGCTTTATTATTTTATCCCGCATATAGTAGAATGGGTAGAGGGAATCTACTGCTGCAACACTCCATTATCTACGCATCGACAAGTTTTCAATATATGACGTGCTTTGTGGCGGAACTTAACTCCGCGTTTTGTTTAACAACAGGGAAAATGAAATAATTTATATATTTTGGAAATTCTTCCTTGGAGTGGATATCGAGCCCATAACTATTGCGGTTACAGTCAAACACAGTCATTCCACTGTTCACTTTTGCCTTATAAAGTCGTTATAATGTAGTGGCGCATGATCAAAGCGTCAGAATGTAAAGGCAACTGTTCTAGGTTCGATTCTGATATAAATATAAATTTCCTCTATCTAATTACATGACAGAGCGCGTTGTTGAGTTAGAATGAGGTGTAGGAATAGGGGACCCTTGCCCATATCTTGTGCCCACCTCACAAGTGTTACCAGCAAAAAAATCTCCCTGAAAAATAAATAAAAAATCTTTACACGAACAGATTTGTTTAAGGCCAAAGTCCAGGCCCTCCTGAAAATTTTCTAGATTGGGGGGAAAGCGAGGAACATGGTGTCTTATAACTACGTCCCCTCTACTTACCTATTCATACCATGCAGTGTGAAGCTAAAAAAAACATATAAATATAATGTATATTTAATTTTCAATTTTATTAACTTAATAAAATTTTATCACACACTTTATTTTTAAATATTGCAACAGAAAAACCTTATACATATACGAAAATGATTATTTTATAGATACTATAATTTTTTACGACCTACTTTACCTAGTAGAGTGAATATGTTAAGTTTAAATAAAATATTTATGTTTAATACTTATTAAGGAAACGTATAAAAAGTTGTACTTGAATTTGAATTTGGGATTTCAACCCGCGCCTCTTTGAAAATCGCCCAAGGACGCTATGTAAAAATTTTCATATGTTTTCTTTATAAGTATTTTTCTTTCCTAAGTGTAAAATGTTTAAAAAAATAAAATAAAAAAATATGCTAATTTACCAATTTTGAAATAGCTTTAGCTTATTACTATTTTACTATTAATATTTTACTGGTCATCATCTGCAACTTTGTTTAAGTGGACTTTAATTTTTTTGACTTGGACTTTAAGATTTTTTAATGTAAAGTTAAAGATCTTGTTTTTTCTCATTACTCTCGGAATTTCGAGAAATCCTCTCTCATATTTCTTTCCTACAATCCCTAACCTACCGACATGCCAAATTTTAAACTAAAAAGTCTAGTGAATTCGTCTCTGCGTTGCCTGTCTCTCAGTCATCCAGTAACGGAAGTTTTTTTATGATACGTTGATAAGATTTTTGTTTTCTTGTCAATCAGATATTGTGTTTATTGTGTTAGTACAAACAGTCTAGTTAGCATTTAATATAATAATAATTAAAACCTTAGTATACCCAATAATAGATTATCTATAATTAATTATTACGTAAATCACAAAACAATCGCTAAAGGAGCAATTAGTGTTGTGCTAGTGTCGATAGTCTAGACGGATGTCGATAACATTCCGCACGGCACGACGTGACTGTACAGTGTAATGGTACAACCTTGTTTGAACACTTGCCAAGAAAAATACAATCTTATTTTATAGAAAATAAGGAGACAAATGCTGATTTAAAAAATTTGCAGGTGATCAAAACGTGAGCTCGATTAAAAAATGTGATTTGTGGCTGACTCTTAGCGTGTTTTATTTTGCGAGGCGTGTACGTGACGGGCAGTCGGTAGACGTAAAAAGACGCCGCCGCATATGATTTAGATGAGAATTTTTACGCAATTTGAAAATTTTTGTCAGGCCATCCAATTTTGTAATGTTGGCGTCGTGATGTTTTTGTATAGGAGTTCTAACGATATTGTGTTTAATTTTAAATATAGTAGGTATAATTTGTGAAATATGTTAAAGTATGAACCAATTAAATCGATTCAAATTACCAAACGTTTAAATGTAGAAAGAAAAATTTTTAGAATTCCAAAAAGGAGATTGCAATTTTCGGCAAATTATAGAGTAAATACTTAAATTGCAGATTAAATTTTATCTATTATTAATATTGAACAATTCACTTTCGCCGATCAAGATACAATATTAAATTTAACACGATATTAAATTCAAACTATGACTCTACCTATCCCGATATATGCGGAATGAAACGTGAAGCTAAAAAATATATAAATAGACTAACACAAAACCAAAAAAATACAAACTTCCATTCTATTTCCGTCATAATAATGTGCGCAACAAAAACACGACGATTAGCATCAAAGAGTCGTGATTGTCAGTCATCATTCACACCTGTCAGTGTCAAGAGACGGAGACGGGGCAACGGGTACAGCGTTTTGTGCTGCGAATAAATCACTTTTGAAGTAATTTATGTTTATGTTTAGTGTGGTTTTGATGTTTTATCGATAGATTTTTTTATGATTTACATTAACATTAACAATGATACTGATGATGATGTGGATTGTGTAATGTAATAATTAATAAATTTTAATATTTAAAAGAAAATTATTTGCATACAATTACGAGATGTTGAATGTATATAAAATGAACAGAAATTAGTAAACTAATGCCAGGCGTGGGGCAGGAGCACAAATTGTGACTTCGATTCTTTTGAAGGTGTGGGTCCGATTCCCACCCGAGGAATTATTAAACTAAAAACTGTTAAAATATTTATTCAACTCTTCAACTTCAGCCACTCAATACGCAATGAATTCAGAATTTAGCGGAAAATGGAGAACGGAGTTAGGTTACTAGGGTCTCTCTGCCTATCCTGCTGTTGTGCGGATTACAGCGTGAGACTGAAAAAAATCAATGTATAAACGAATACTTCTATAATATTATTTTTAAAACATCACATACTTTTATTTCTACCTACCCAATGTAATTTAGAACTTACTTTAATAAAAATACACGTACAATAAAATATAATAAAAACCCATCGACAATGCTCCACATTCCCTCATCACTCACACCGACTCATGTTTGACAAGGCGGGCGTCCACAAAAAGAGACGGTTAATAAACGCGATGACAGCTGACTTTGATGTGTCACACGCATTAATTAGGCGGAGTGGATTACTTTGGGCAGTATGTTAGATATACATTAGTCATTTTTACTAATGTATTATTTTTTTTAATTGTAGTTATTTTATATTATTAATAATATTCGGCGTTATTTTAAAGGTGTTCAAAGTTCATTGGTTAAACATAAAATAATCATCTTTTTTTTAAAAAAAATCATTATTTAATTCTCATTTTAATCAACTTCCAAAAATTAAATCATAAGCTTCCAAGCACGTCTACTAAAATATAGAAGTGCAACTCTGTTCGTATATTTGTTCACCAAATTGTTGAACACTAAAACTAAAAATATATTTATTAGTTATTGAAATATGTATAAGTACATTTAGTTTTTTTTTTGTAAACCGGAATTTTAGGTAGAACTCTTTTAAACATGTATTCTTCTATCTTGTAACCAAAAACAGAATGGCCAGAAAGAAAAAACAGAATAGAATATAACATGTTAATATTTCTAGGCATTTAGAATTTTTTTTATTAATTAAATTAATAAAAAAATATACACATTGCACCTGTATAAGCCAAATACGTAGGTATATAAAAAAAAAAATCTTTCCTTATACACCAACAAAAGGTATTTCAAATTCAATTTCTTCACCAAAATTTCTGATCATCGCCATTTAAGGTAATAACTTTCAACCAAAATCACAAAAACCAATATTAAAACACTTCTAAGCAAAGCAATTTGAATGTAAAAAGCAAAGTAAATTTACGAATAGCGGCACATCTGTATTCTTTTGAGCGGTCAATAAAATTGAAATGCGCGACCGCTCGAGCGTCAAGTCCATATGCAGTAAAGCAAACGGGATGCAATGGCGCGATGATTCCATTATTTTTTTACAAGTTTTTAGTATTCCTTTGTTTGATGTTTGGCAAATATTGCTATTTAATGTAAAAAAGCGATATATAAAAAAGAATATTCGATACATTGTGTATTTTGATTTTCTCATTCGCGCAACAAGAGAAAGATAAACTCAACACGCAATTTCAACAGGTTCTTTCTATCTTAGTGAACTCGCGTCCGTCTAAACCGCTATAGGTACGTGAAAAAGCGTGAAATTAGTGTTTGTTACGTATAACTTATACGTTCTATGTTGAATCAAAAATATTACCAATTTTGCTTTTAGTTTCACGCCGTACGCCTACACAAAGCAGGGTAGGCAGAGGAAACCTGGGAACCTAATGTTGAGATACTCCGTTTTCACCGAATTCTCGAGGTATTGCGTGTTGTGTGGCGAAATTCAACGTCGCACTGTGCCTCATTACCAGAGCAAAAAATTAAAACATTAAACATTGTAATGTGGTAGTGAATTTACTCTCTCCAACTCACTTGGGTGGCAAAAGTCACCGCACAAACACAATATCAATACAAATAAAAAAAAATCCTACAGAACCACTATTTGTAAAACGATTAAAACTAACCAACTTTTTCTACCACTATTGTACTTTGATTTATGCGTCGTCACGTATATATCGAATGGGCGGGGGGTCCGTCTGTGCATGTGAAGTTGAAAAACACGACGGCTGCCTTATTAAGTGGTGGCAGCGAGTTACGATATCATCATGTAGGGGTTAGATAGCGTTAATTATATTTCTTTTTAAATGGAAATAAGATAAAATGTGACAGTTGTGGGTTCGATTTCCATTCGGAAGCGAGGTTTTTTCTGAGCTCCGCAACTCAATGTTTTGAGAAATATGCGGTAATGTAGGTTCGTCGCATACCCTGTTATATGACAGTGTGAAACTAATGAAAATAAATGTAAAGATAGTGATACTTGATTGCTTAATCTTATTTTTACATAACTTTTATTTAGATAAACGAAACAAAGTGTGTGAAAATAATAGTCTAAGTATATGAAAGAAATAAAGAAAGCACAAAATTTGGAGCCTTAGAGCCTTAGCTGCTTTGATGAGACGGCGTAATGTCATCACAGCTGCACGTGTACACAATGCAGTGTTGGTACCGACGCTGTTATACGGCAGCGAAACGTGGGTATTACGGAAGAAGAATAAAAGAAAGAAGAATGCTGTGGAGATACGATGCCTTCGCTGTGATCTAGGTACCAGTTAGAATGTCACGGTGATAGTGAAAAAGAACGTGCTCAATTGAAAGAGTTATGAAAGAAAAGTAATATAGTTAGAGGGAGACCTCGGCTGACGGTCGAAAACTCGTCACAAGGTCACGTAATATGTATAAGAACCTCGAGAGGATATGTATGAAGAAGTTGATGATAGAGGAGGAGGCGAAAGAGGTATGCAGAAACTGTTCTCTTTGGGTCCCTCTATACTCTATACATATAAAAAGAATAACTTGACGGCTGGCAATTGCAAATGGCGTAAGTAAAGATGTCATAAAAATTATTTTACTTTCTACTAATTACATAGGGTAAAACTTTTTAATTTATGTTGTGCTAGCTTTTACTGCAATCTTTTATATCGTTTGATTAACGTGACGTAATATATATCTATAGCCTATAATCCTAAATTTACACGAATAATAGACTATATAACCCAAACAAAAAATAGCAACCAGTAGTTCCAGATGAAGCACGCTCAATCAAACAAAACTTTTTTCAGCTCCTAATTCTCCGGTAAGAAGAGAGAACTCAGAGCTAAGATACTTCATTCTTTTTCCCCTAATTTCGAGACCTTGCAAGTGGCGCAACAAAACAATATACCCAATACAACCAGTTCTTAGAAGAATAAGAAATTAAAAAAGAAACACTTCAAACATAATAATTCCGTTTGAAAATTGAACCCACAACCATTGCGTGCTAGACACTTTTTCACAACCACTAAGGATGGCGTCATAAAAATAATATTAATAATCTAAACCCATTTGAAAGGTTCTTATTAAAACTTAATTAATATAATTAAATGTAAATTACACGTCACATATAATCTATGTAGGTGATCGCCATTCATATTTCTATACCGTTAATTAATCGTTTAAAATTTTAATTACTACAGAAAGCGTGTTAAATCCACTCGTTACTTGCCCTTGTATGGAAATGTATGGACATACAGACGTTTAAAATGTTAGGACCGCTGTGGTAAACTGGTATAAACTGTATTTTTTTTTAATATGTATATATTTCTATTAGTTTCACGCTGTATCCCGCGTTTAGTACCTAGTGTTATGACACTCTGTTCCCATTAAATTGTCCACTTTCTACCAATTCTGGAAGCGTTGCGTGTTGTGTGCCGGAACTGAACGCCACGCTTTACTTTGCTGCCATGGAGATGAAAATATGGAAAGTGGAAATCGAATCAGCAACGTTCGCGTTCATAATCAAAACAAAACTATAACTAATATTTCTAAATAAACACAAAAAAAAACTATCTACGACTTACATCCCCTTCTGTTTTGACACCGTAATACATTAACGTGGTCATAATAGCGTCTATAAAACAATGCCAACAGTTCCCTGTCAAGATGTAGATAACGTATTAAGTCGGTCGCTTTGACTCATTAAAAACACCTTTCAAATTATGTTTTGAGAATTAAAATGTCTAAAATTACAAGGTACTACGGTGTCTATTGTGTTAACTTTTGTTAAAAATTTAATTAATATTGAATTAGAAAATAAGTTTTGAAATAAGGGTTAGGGAAGGTACCTGTTAGTTTAGTAAAGTCGTTGGTAGGTGTTAAAAGTGTAATGGGTTCAGCTACATTTTGCTTACGAATATCACAGTAATATTATATAAAGTTATGAAAAAATATATTTAAATATCATAGGTCAATCCTGTATCCATCACATGGCAGGTTAAGCAGGATAAACAGTATTAAGAAACGTCGTTCCCCTATAGTTCGTGGTCAGTGCGACAGAGTGTGTGTAAACACGAGAATTGTGGGTTCGATTTCTATTCACGGGAATGGATAATTGTTTTCATTTCCTAGCTTTAACAAAAATACAAAGAGGGACGTTGAGTTCTGTGACTCTTCACGCAATATCTACAAAATTTCGGCGAAGCGTATGAAACGGAGTATTTTAACGCCTAGCACCTTTTGCTTATAATTATTAATCTACATATATAAATAATACTCATATTATAGAAGATTCATATATAATATGAATAACATTTTTTATCATGGTACAATTAATTTCTGGCTCCCACTATTATAATTTAGTGTCAAAACACTCTTTAATTTAAGAAATTTCAAACTATGTTGTGTATTAAATTGAGGAGCTGACATCCGCACTTTAAAAGTCTAGGAAGTTATTTTTAATTCAACCCCTTTAAAAGTGTGGGAAATATATAACTCATTACAAATACTCCCCTAAATGTAAATCGAACCCAAGACCGTTTACAGTCAGATGATATACTCTAGTCTAGAAAATTGTTCTATAAAATAATGAACGCTTTGTTTCATCTCATGATATAATATTTTTGGCTTCACGGTGCATCCCGCATTTAAAAGAACAGGCAGAAAGAATGAGGCCAGTCGTGGCGCAGCGGCACAAAGTGTGACTGTACAACCGACTGGTTGTGAGTTCGATCCCCACTCGAGAAGATGAAATATTTACTTAAATTTATATTTCCATTTCTTCGCTCTAGTGTCGAGGCTAGCTAAGCGCGGCGTTAAGTTCTGCCTCTAAACACTCAATGCCTCCAAAATTCGGCAGAAAGTGGAGAAGGGAGTGTCTTAACACTAAGTTTCCTCTGCTTACCCTGCTGTGTGCGGGATACAGCGTGAAGCTGTTTATTAGAAAGAAGAGAACTGGTGTTAAGGCACTTCATTCCTCATACACCGTCCAGTACAGACAGCGTATTGAATTGTATTGACATACGTTTCTCTATATACCTTGCTATAGCTAAAAAACATAGTTTATCTTTATATATCAGACGAAGCAATTTGAACCAACTACCCATTACAGATACAATCATCTCAGATTACATCACTCATAAAACAATTTACAACTTAATTGTATACAGCATATTACTTTTATAGATGATAATTATTATGTTCAAAGTATACCTCTAGGTAGGTGAACGTGCCAAATCTGTTCAAGATACGTGACTGACAGGCGAAAGATGTTTTGTACTCATGCGATAGCTTGATTCATCTTGTAAATTAAACTTTTTTCTTATAAATTTACTTGAAAATGTGTATATTTTTTTGCTTGTTTTATTTAGCTTCACGCTGTATTTTGCACATAAAGGGTATGAGGTAAAAAGGAATGCAGAGGGAACTTAGGAACCTAGTGTTAAGACACTCCGTTGACATTAAGACAGTACCAATTTCCGTCAAAATCTGAAGGTATTGTGTTTAGAGTGGCCGAACTCAACGCCATGCTTTGCCTTAAATAGTAATATTTCATCTTTTCATTTCCTCAAGTCGAAGGAATCAAACCTACAATCTGTCGCGTTTACTGTCGCACCTTTGTGCCCCTGCGCCACTGACCTTAATTTTTTTTAACTTATTTTGAAAAGAAATCAGCAAAATCTATATTTAGTATTATAATTAATGTTACCTCAAGTGATGCAAAAATATTAATATTTCACATTGTATGCTTATTTTCTGATTTATTAAAAATACTTTTTTTAATAAGGCCAGGCCAAAAAATCAGTGGAGGCTGATCGTAGCACAGGGACACAAATTTGCGACAGAAAAAGGAAATGAAAATATTAAATATTTCATTTCTCCGAGTGGGAATCGAACCCACATATTGCGTTTATATTCCCACACGTGTGCCCTGGGCTTCGACTGGCCTCAGTGATTATATTTATTTATATTTCCATAAAATAATATAAAATGACATCATGGCCTCTCAAATAACTGTCATATCACTCAATTTCACAATTGGCCAATTAAAAATATCCAAAAATAAATTCAAGTTCCGCTTCAGCACAATAATGCAAATTATGTACGAAACGTTGACAGTTCCGCAAACAGCTTAAAAAATAAATAATACATTATAATGGGTACTTTAAAAGATATTAATAAATATTATTTATAGTGTTTATTCTTAAAGAGTGTGATTGATTTACATATTTTTTTTATTTTTTCCAAGTCAAGTCCCGCAACTCAGCAAATAATGCCCGGAGAATTCAGCGAAAAGTGGGGGATGGAAGTGTCGTAATGGGATGAGAGGTTCCCAGGTTGCTAATGAAGGATAAGCTAAATATTCTTCAGGCTATTCTATAAAATAAATAATATCTTCTTTTTGTTAGTTTCAGACTGTATTCCGCACACAGAAGGGTAGGCAGAGGTAACCTAGTGTCAAGACTCTCCGTTCCTCACTTTCCGCCGTATTCTGGAGGCACTTCATGCCGAGTGGCGGAACTCAACGCCGCGCTTTGCCTCGACACCAGAGCGAAGAAATAGAAATATAAATTTAAATAAATATATCATTTTCTCGAGTGGGGATCGAACCCACAACCAGTCCTTTACAGTCAGTACAGTCAGGCGTTTACAGACTGGCCTCAATAATATCTTAATAGATATTAATTCTTTATCTATGTGTAATCTGTAGCAATATTCCGTGCTTTCATGAAAAGATCATCCTATTGAGAGGCGGAACCCAACGCCGCACTTTATCTACCAGCGCGACGTAAAGAAAATTATTTAGCCAGATGACATCGAAAAAGACGTTATATTTATATACCTTTGTGTGTATAGCAATGTAAATTATCAAAATTCTGAATTCTTAATAATAATTCACAAAATTATATGGCATTACATATAAAACATATGTTATCTTTCCACTGAAAATAATGAAGCAATAACTATAACAAATGTATCGATTGTTTTTGACACAACACAATTGAATGGTAAAGTTCAATTGGCTCTGTCAAGGTTAATAGATAGGACGGATGGACGGATGTTGTAAGCGATTTTTATTGTATTTATTTTTATAGTTACACGCTGTGCCATATAACATGGTAGGCACAGGGACACCTAGTGTTAAGACACTTCGTTCCCTACGCACTGCCAAATTTTCGAGGCGAAACTCAAGGCTATTACCAGAGCGAAAATGTACATAATTTTTTCACCTGACTGAGAATCAAATCCACAATCGACGCTTTTACAATCAGACTGCGCCACTACACCACTCTGATCTCAAATAATTTTATAATACATTTTATCTCTTCTCTATATATAATAAGACAGTAAAAATATTTTGTCTGTACATTTAGTAATTTTGACTGAAATGGATAGAGGGACACTTAAAAATAATAATAGAAAGCAAAAAGATTTTTTTTGAATTTCTTGTCTG
>DWQW01006513.1:0-16176 GCA_018249695.1 Heliconius erato demophoon | reverse complement strand
ATAGTGCCGCTTTATAAAAGTGGAGATAGATCTGACCCCGGAAATTACAGGCCGATTTCTATTTTGCCGTCTTTAAGTAAAATATTTGAAAAAATTATATTTAATCAGCTCACAATTTTCTTAAATAGTTAGCATAAATAATGTAAAATCATCTGGATCTCCTCTAAGGATGGGCGTTCCACAAGGATCTATACTTGGTCCCCTTTTATTTCTTCTTTATATTATTGATCTGCCTTTTTATGCAAAGAACCTATATGATATTGTACTCTTCGCAGATGATACCTCTTTAATATTTAAGGTAGACAGAAATAAAACAAACTATGACGAAGTGAATAGTGCATTATCGCATATTCTTTATTGGTTTGATATGAATAATTTAATGTTAAATGCTAAAAAAACTGAATGTATTGAATTTGCTTTACCAAACGTTAAAAAGCATAATTTTAGTCTAGAAATTAAAGGAGAAACAGTCAGTGTGTCGGAATCAGCTATTTTCTTAGGTTTGACGATAGATTTCAAACTCCAGTGGAACACTCATCTAGAAGCACTTGCAGATAAACTCAGCTCTGCCGCGTTCGCCATTAAAAAAATAAGACAAATGACGGACGTTGATACTGCCCGACTAGTCTACTATAGCTATTTTCATAGTATTTTATCTTATGGAATGTTGCTATGGGGCAGTGCTTCAGATATAAATTCAATATTTATTCTTCAAAAAAAAGCCGTGAGATATATTTATAATCTAAGGGCTCGAGATTCTCTGCGAGATGTTTTTAAAGATGCAGGTATTATTACAGTTGCTTCACAATTTGTATATTATAATATTCTGTTTGTCCGGCAAAATGTACAGTGTCATAGTAAAAATAGTGATATACATACGATAGGAGCGAGAGATAAAGATAAACTTGTTACGCCACGTTTTCGCCTCCAAAAAGTTAATAAATCTTTTATGGGTCTGAGTATCCATCCATCCATCAGACTTTCGAAGTAAGAAAAGTGAAGTTTTTCTGAGTATACGTGTATATAATAAATTTCCGCAGTGTATTCTAAGTTTGCCACTACCACAATTTAAAGTATATACTAACAAGTAAAGCTTATTGCTGAATGTGATGCAGGATAGCTGCCAGTTAATGTAATAAATTATATATTATACCATTGACTTTGAAAAGAGCAACTGTTGAGTTTCTTGCCGGCTCTTCTCAGCAGAACTGCCTTCCGAACAGGTGGTAGCTTTTTTTTTTGTTATATGTTCATTCGACGATTCAAAAGTGCTTATAAGAGTTTATTTGAATAAAGAATATTTTGAATTTGATTTAATAAAGCCGACTTGGCGCAGCGACACAGGGACTTTTGGGTGTAAGCGCGACGGTTGTAAGTTTGATAACTGAGAAGGAAATAATTATTTTAATTTTCTCGCTCTGGTAATGAGACAAAGCGCTGCGTTGACTTCCGTCACTCTACCTACAATGTTTGGAAAATTCGCCGCAATATGGGTTGGTTGGTGTTTACTCAGAAAAATACTTTCATTATTTTACATGAAAAGACAATGATTTGTAATCAAAAATAATAATTCTTTTCGTTTTTACTAACAAATTTCTCCGTGTTAATCAGCGCAGAGGAAATTGTTACTAAAAACTAATCAAAGGCCATTTGCCATTCAACTTATCATATTCCTCAAAACTCAGTCTTTTCAGTAATACGGTAATATTATATAAAGTAACTAAGTTCTTAATTCTAATAATCCGATGGTCTTGAATAATTGTAGCTTCGATTCGGAAAGTTAGTTTAATTTAGTTAATAAATCAAAATTATAGTATAAGTCAAAGTAAGTGTCGCATCCCAAAGTGCACGGATACGTACATATATCTCAAGAATTTCTAATGAAATTACCATTTCTAATGAAATTTAAACTGTTATTATTACGTTAGGTTCGATATGAAATATATCTATGAGTAAAAACAAGAGAACAAGTGTTTTTACTCTATATTCTTACTGGCCTACCTACCTACGATTAACCAATGTAAGGTGATTATTATCTGAGTGAGTTCTATCACTGGGTACCATATCCCGTATTTTCTTATAATCTTGAGCATTTCCCGCAATAAACGTACAAAGTTATACAATTTTAATATAACGTCACAGTTATTATCAATACAGGCAGTGGTGGAGACAGTCTAGACAAAGTTATTTCCGAGAGAAATTAGTGGCTGAAATAGATTAAATGTTTGGTCAAAGGTGCTCTGCCTGTGTCCAGTACGGTAAACTAAAAACAGATGAAGGCATAGTTATTTTTTAAATACTGTTGGTACCTGAACAGAAAACGGAACCCGTATTGGATAATTTGTTTGTCTCTTCGTCGTACAACTGACAGTATCAAGCTGAAAGTAGTTTCACATACTCAGACTCAGAGTTATATAATTTGGACAAGAAGTGAAAACTTGTGCTTATTTAATCCTCCTGGCGTCCTGGCTATCACATTTGATACGTGCATTAACAGCTTCATAGCTGCACCATCACTTACAATTTTTTAATACTTTTACGTTTCAGTAAGCATTTAGATATCTAGCAACATGATATTACAATTCTTAGTCATTTAAAATGTGATTGATTTGAATGTGATGTGATGTTCCTTAGATTTATAAGGCCATAGTTTTTGCCAAATTTAAAATTTCCGCCATGTCAACTTTCATGTATGGGTAAGTTACAAATAAAAAGAAATTTCATATTTGATAACTGTTGTTATTATTTTTTGTTTGTTAAATCCTCTATTTTATTTTTCTTTACTATAAATATTGTAAAAAAAATATTTTTGTGCGAACATCATAATAAATATTGAACATATGATACTTTGTGCACTATTTAAAATCACTCCACTCATTTTTAGTGATTCCAGGCATGTGTAACCTCGCCTTATATTATATTTTAATAGCGTTTAATGTCGCCGATTGTAAAGAATAACTTCTGGCATGGATGAAGATGAGAAAGAAAACCAAGAGAGACAGTAATAGAGACTAGGATTTGTTTCTTGATGAGTCGCATCAACCACTGTCATCAAAGACGAATAAGATTTGTGAAGATAGACCCGTGTTTGTCATCTCACCACCCGGCACTTAGAAGACCGTCTGATTTCTGGTATTAAGAAAGCCATAATTTAAAAGTTATATGGCTGCTGAATTTATTGCAAAAATTCCTTTTTCTACAAATGTCACATCCTATCAATGTGAATATTAGTGCTGCAAAAATTTAAAGTATTTTCAGATGGGGTGTGATTATAGGACTACTGGATTTGCTAAGAATAAAACATTTTTGTGCTATAGGAACAGCATGTGACTTAGTAGCAACTCCAAGGACTAGAACGCAAAATTCTGATATTTTTCATATTTAAAGATTGTTAATGACTGTCACGTAACAGAATCTACAGGATCGAATCACTTTTTTGAAGATACGTCTAATAATTTTGAAAAATCCAATGTTTCGACCAGTGAGCAGGTCATATCTTATGCAGGAAGATACGTGAAAAAACAGCTAGTGAAAGGTACACCAAATGTGTGTTTTAAATTTTTCACTTTAAAATACAAAAATCTACTCTGATTACCTTTGGATTTATATTATATGAAGGCAAATAATCTTTAGTGGAGTTTTTCTTGTAAACGACTTCAGAATATTAACTTTTGGAGGAAGAATCATACTGAATTTATAGGAAACTCTACCAATGTAGAGTAGGTAGAGTTTCCTACAACTTCAGTATGATTAGCTCCGCAGTTTTATCCATGAAGTCTTTGGAAAGACACCTCATCACACGTGATAAAAGATAACAGCTTCACGCTGTATCCCGCACACAGCCTAGTCCCAGGAACCTAGTGTTAAGACACTCCATTCCGCAGTTTAGTGGCAGAACTTAGCGCCGCGATAAAAGTTAACAAAGATCAGTAAAATCTGAATTAAGTGAAATATATTACAAAATATCATATCATATCGTACATCAGTGGACCACTAATTATATTAAAAGTTGTACAATAGGAGTACCGCGAGCGATACCGTGCCCTCTAGCGATATCTAATAATTTATAATTTGATGGACTTTGAGAATATTTTTTCTTATAGCAAGCTATATTTGACGTAGACTGCAAACGCGATGATCTCGGGTTCGATTACTGCTAAAGGAAATGAATTACAAGCAAAGTATAACTCCGCTCAATATAATAATATAATATAAATGCGACATCAAGAAAAGAGACGGCAATTGAAGAACGGTTTTTTTTATCACTAGCCTGCAACTTCACGCTGTAACTCGTTTAGATCAGAGGAAACCCAGTGTTAAGACATTAGGTTTCCCACTTTTCGACTAATTTTCGAGACATTTTGCAACGCCGCGCTTAATATCGTCTAAAGAATTCCCCCGATGAGAATTGAACCCACAACCTGTCGCGTTTAACAGTTGCATGTTTCTCCTCCTGCACCACGACTAGCCTCAAAGTGCCCTTAACACTATAAAATTATGGCATTTTTTTACTTTGCACATCTGCATAAAGATTTCTTAATAAAAATATCAGGAAAAGTCAGCTTAATTTGAATTATCGATTTTTCTTCAATTGCTCTATAGCATTTCAATAAAGGCATCTCTGTACCACCTAACAGGATGAAATGTGAGGTTTTTTCAAAATAGTCCTTTAACTGACTGCCTACTGTGAAACACGGCAAAGGTATTTGCAGTACGGTAAAAATTTACATAAAATTCTGTCCTTCCCTTTTGAAAATTAATATGACTGTTTTAAACAATTCTATAGAATTCCTATGTGTTTGAGTATTGTAATTGTTTCACGTTATAGAATATGAATTTAAGGTTTTTTTTTAAATATTTTATTCACTCAGAATCGCATCCACAACTATCGTGTTTAAGTTCGCTTCGTAAACGCGATACTAAATTGAAATATGTAATAATAGAAATAATTAAGAAAATAATTTAAAGCATGTGAGAAAAATTTAATTCTCTTTTAGGCACTTAAACTAAAGTTTAAGTGTTTCCATTTTTCGTCCTGGCAATATAAAATGCGGCGTTGACTTCCGCCTCTCAACAAGCTTGTCTCAAATTGGACGAAAAAATAAAATGTTCTTAACATAAATATTTTATTAGTTAAAAAGAAGTAAACAAATAGATAAATTTAATGGAATCGTATATAGGAATAAATATGAATGTTTAATAATATGTTCTGATACAAACACGACTTCATCGAGCCGTGTCTTTTGTTCTGTCTCTATACATTATACACGTCTATACGATAATTGTATATACATATCGCAGTAGTGATTTTTTATTTTATATTTTTGAATATTGTAAAAAGGCTCTTCAGGCCGAATTAAAACGCGGCGGTTGAGTTCAATCTCCAGAGGATATGTAGAGGCATTAAGCCACTTAACACGCAATGTCTCGAAATTTGACCGAAGAGTTGAAAATGGATATTTTATTTTCGGTTAAGACATAGGTTCCCTTTGACTAGGATACAGAGTGAATCAAGAAAAAAAGGAACTTATATTAATCAATAGTTTAATACTTGCAACTATAAATCCTTCGTTATACATATGTATGGACACACCTACCGAGACTTGCCCTAATTAAAAACATCTTGTGGAACGCTCTCTTGCATGTTCTCAAGTTCTCCACACGACGCCTTTTGCCAATCTTCACCTACTTTACCTAACGTAGTTGAGCATTTAAAAAACGCTGGAATAAAAACTGAATTTTAAATATATGCCTCCCATTAACATATGTGTCAAGGTGTCTAGGTTCGAATCCAATAAATTATGTTGTTAATAATATATATTAAAATACATAATAAGCGCGGCGTTGAGTACCATTAAACACCTAACGTGTCCAGAACTTGGTGGAAAGTGGAGAGTGGAGTGTCTTAGTAACAAGCTGCCTAAGCTTACCCTGATACATGTGGGATATAGCGTGAAGCTGAAAAATATATCTCTTAAGCGAGAAAAGCATGAAACTGACGATACTAAATTCAAGGAACATAGAAACCTAGAAGTTTACATATTTTTAAAATGAACAGCTCGTTGTATTGTTATGGTAAACGGGATGCCTTTGTATGAACACGATCCATCTAGTATTATGTATGTACATACATATCTACTCATGATAAGTGGAGAGCAAGGTATAACTTGGAATAACTTTGAAGAGACAGATAAATTATGTAAAAATAATTTGTAAATATAAGAATTAAGCCTGACAGAGAGGTAAAACTCTTTTATCTTTACTTTGCTCCCATTATGGTTCCGTAACTTTAAATTTGTGTTATTATAAGCTATACTTCCTTTTGACCTACAATCGTAAGTTTGGCTGCAATTGGTACGGTTGTGATAAATTTTAAGTGACAGAGGTAACTCTGACCGCAGATACAGTGGGTCACATCGAAATGATAAACATAACGTAATAAAGCTTATAAATATCCTTTCTCGATAAGTGAACTATATAATAAAACATTTTTTTTTTTCAATTTGAACCAGTAGTTACTGATATTATTTCGTTCAACGAAACAAACTACTCATCTTAATAATATTAGCTTAGATATAAACTCTCCCAATTAGAGATCAGCATTTAATATTTTTTTCCTGCTTCACGCTGTATCCGCACATAGCAAGGTAGGCCGTGAGAATCGGGGAATGTAGTGTTAAGACACTCCGTTTCCGTTCACCAATTTCCGCCAAATTTTTAAAAGCAGCGCATTGCCTCCTAACCAAAATGAGAAAATGAAACTAATAAATATTTAATTTCCTCTAGTGGGAACCGAACCCACAAACGTCGCGTTTACAGTCGCATGCTTATGCCCCTGCGCCACGAAGGATAAGAGGGCCTTATATATAAGGTATAAAAACAGCTCTATTAGTACCAGCGCAGCGCGCAGACTGACAGCAAGATAATACTGTAATAACATCTAATCAAATATTCTCTTTAGTTTCTAAACAAAGCAAATCTTTAGTGACTTGTGCGTCATATTGTTTAAGCTATTATAAATTTATTTGGAACAAACTATTCGTTATGGAACACGGTGAGTGTGGATTCGAAATTTTTGGAAAAATGAAAATATCTGAAATAGAGATAACATTCTGGGTGTTACAAGAAAAAATGTTAAGTTATAATGTCCTAAAGTTTAATAAATATTTTCTTTTCGAAGAATTTGGAGGAAGGGAATTAACAATAGACTTTCTAAAACTAAAGGGGAAAAAAGAAAAATATTTCAACCCTATTTTTTTGCCTTTACGCTTTGACTTCGTTTTAGTAGGATACGGAGAGAGTCAGAATATTAAGACACTAAGTTCTCCAATTTCCTCCCGTATTCGAAATATTATTTGATATTAGTGCTTAGTGGCGGAACATAACACGCAATGACATTAATTAATTCCCATGTCTATATTGTGGGTTCAATCGCACTCGGAGACATGAAATATTTAATATTTCCATTTCCTCATTCTAATAAAGTGGCAAAATACGGTGTTAAGTTCCGTCACTTAACACATAATTCCGCGAAAAATGGTAAACGGAGTGGCTTAACACTAGGTTCCCAGGTTCCTATCTATGCGTAGCAAACAACCAGAAGCTTTATGTATCTACACTAAATATTACTAGTGTGAATTTAACATCGCGTTAATTTATTTACACATTTTGGTTCACAACTGAAGTTGTAAAGTTTAGAAATTTCGTTGTCATTTCCACAAACGTTAAATGTAATGAAGCTTAAATAGTTACAGTGTTGAAAGTAAATAGTAAGGAATGACAATGACACCGCTTGCTGTCTAGTGTCTAGTGTGTGTGTTTGTGCGACATTACCGCGGTGGGTAGCGTAACTTAACGCCATATTTTATCTAGCTAGATCTAACATTGATATACTTAACATTTTCAAAGTGTTATTTCACAAAAAGGGAAAAAAAATTTTGGAAAACGTAATACAAAACATAATTTTGAATTAGGAATGTATCGAGAATGAAACCCGCACTTTCTGTCCAATTTTGAACTTATGGTCTATACCAGTGTTTCCCAACGTGGGGCCCACGCCCCACAGGGGGGTAATTTGATATTTAAGGGGGGCTATTAAAAAATGAACTCGATACAACTTTAACCTTGTCGCTTCAGATTTAACAAAAAAAAAATCAAATTCTTAAATTTAAAATAAGTGTCCGTCAAAACTGTTGTAATAGTTCGTTGATTTAATATTCATATATATTGTATAGATATAATTGATAAGTATTTGATTTCATTTTAATAATAGGGGGGCATTAAAAAATTTTGAAAGGTTAAGGTGGGGCATGGCACAAAAAAGATTGGAAAACACTGGTCTATATTATAAAATAAGAATTTTATATGCTAAAAGACACCAAAAGAATTATTATAATGTATGAAATTCAGAGATAACTCGCCTTTGCAACGTTTCCTGATAAAAATGCATAGAAACTGTTGATCGTGTTTGAGAAATTTTCATATAAAGTCATTGATTTAAATTCTTATTCACACGCTGTATCTCACATATAGCAGAGTAGGTAGAGGGAATGTAGTGTTAAGACACTCTCTACCCTACGCTCGACGCCCAATTTTCGAGACATTGAAAATAAATTAGTAAATAATAAACACTAACGTTTTCATTAACGTGAACACAACTCGCCCGCTCTACTTCTTTACCAGAGCAAATGAAAATATTGCATTCTCTCGAATAGGAATTGAACCCACAACCGTCAAGTTAATAGTCAGACGTTGTGCGGCTGTGCCACGAAGTAGACTTTTAGTATTTATCACGCATATTATAAAGCTGCATAATAATGATAGGTATAATAATAAATAATTGAAATCTCCATCAACAATTCGATGCGAAATAATATCGTGGAAACAATGATTGCAGGTGGAGCGGTACATATTCCACAAACAGCTTTAATTGATCCGTCCAGTGGAAAAGTGGTGTAACTTGTATTTTTGGATTTATATTTAATAATTAGGAAGCGTACGGTCGGTCATAATGGAAATCCTTGCGGGACCCTTTGTCCAGAGTGGGCATAAAAAGGATAGAATGATAACGATTTAGTTTTAATTGATTATTTTTCGAGAACTTTAGTGTTGAGTAACGGCACTTAATGTCACTTGTCTACTAATGAGAGGAAATTATAAAAAAAATAACGATTCCCATGATCGAATCTATAACCATCGTGCTTACAGTCGGATACTGTTCCACTGTATTACGTCGACATTCTGTAAGTAATATTGAAAGAGGATATGCAGAGGTCCTTTAAAACTACACCAAGGTGCAAGGTAAAGCTCTGTACTCTTCGCCCTACAACCCTGCGTGATGAACTACTATAATTCGATACTTGTAACGTTATTTATTTAAATTGATTATTACATAATTTGCTACTTTCAAATGTAATCTATTATTTGAATCGGTCGGTATATATCTTAATATTTTCAAAGTCTCTTAAGTTTATTTGAGTATCTTTATTAAAAAAATCAACTTCACGCTGTATCCCGCACACTGCAGGGTAGGCAGAGGGAACCTAGTGTTAAGACACTCCGTTCCCCACTTTCTGCCGAATTCTGGAGGCATTGCATTGAGTGGCAGAACTCAACACCGCGCTTAGCCTCGACACCAGAGCGAAGAAATGGAAATATAAATGTAAGTAAATATTACCCACAACCAGTCGGTTTTACACCTCGTGCCGCTACACCACGACTGGCCTCTATAGTAAGAGTATTTTTATAGTAATTGAGTATTGAAATTGAGTATTTTTATAGTAAGTCGGGCAGACAGAAGTGTGGTTTTTTAGTGTCTTAGCGCTTAAAACATAATTCATGGATATTCTTGGTTAGACCACTTTCAGGTTAGCTGTCTCAATCACCTTTAACTTAAATAATGTGGGAATGAACATATGGCGTATTTTTCTATATATAGTATGTTGGTAAATATATGATAATTATTTATAGTGAAAACAAGTATTTTAAAGTGTAGCTATTTGGAACGAGAAATTATATGGACTGTGTTATTTTAAAAGAAGTTAAGCTTGAGTACGTCGATGCCTCGACGTGGTGCAGCAATACTATGTGTCCCAAAAGGCGTTCTTGTAACCTGGAGTCTAGTGCTCCATGTAACTCGGAGGAATTCATGATTTTCAATTCCTTGCTCTGGTAATATGACAAAGTGCGGCGGTGACTTCCGCCCCTCAACACCGCTTGTTGACACTAGATTCCCTTTACTTACATTGTACTGTATCCAGGATAAAGTTAAAAAAAATTCTTGCAATACATACATTCTTACATAACAAGAACGTGGTTATTTATTATATACTTCAGTATATATACATTTAAAGTTCAATAAGTTGTTTAGTTCCGCCACTCAACACGCAATGCCTTGAAAAATTCAGTGAAAAGTGGGGAACGGGGTTACTTAACTCTACGTTCCTTCTGCTACCCTACTCTATGCGTGATACAGCGTGAAGCTGATCTATGCGTGATACAGCGTGAAGCTGAATAAAATTTAAAAACACTTTTAATGACGATCTCCACTCTGCCACCAATATCGAAACATCGCATGTCGAGCGGTAGAACTCAACACCCCACTGGATATGTCTGACTTGGGAATTGATAACCTATATACAGTAATTGGCAATCGCTAAATGGGAACCGAACCCACGTCCATCACGTCTACAGTCAGGTACTGCAGGTCTGTGCCACTAGAGCATAATAAATCATATTTCATATATCTTTATAATTGGAAATAATTACATTATCTGCGGTATACAAGAGGATCTATACTAATACTATAAAGCTGGATAGTTTATTTGGTAGACTTGCTAATCTCATAGAGTACTGGTTCGAATTTCCACTTGAGAAAATGAAATATTTAACATTTTAATTTATTTTACTCTGGCTGCGAGGTTTGCCTTTAGAACTTGTCGGAAAGTATGAAATGGAAGTGCCTTATAGGGAACGGAGTGTCTTAACACTAGGTTACTAAAAAAATATTATCGCTTTTTTCATTTTGATCGTTTCTATGTAACCCGCTGTACATGCTGAATGTCTGTCATATACAACTTTTAGTTATTTCAATTTGACTGGGAGCAAAGTCGCAATTAAAAACTAAATTTTAGTCCATTTATGTAAGCAATTAATATAATTGGATCTTTTTTAAACCGTTTTAAATATAAAAACTAGGCGATGAAATAAAATATGCTGCCGTTATTCGAATAGAAAATCCTTGTTTTGACATTGCCCTAAGTAGCGGAACTCAACGCCGCGATTTATATAGTTTTTGTTACCAAAGCGGAGAAGCCTATAAGTATAAGCGTAGCGTTATTCGTTCTCCGAGTAGTAAGCGAACCCATAACCACCGTGTCACAGTCAAATTCTATACCACTGTACCAACAAACCTCTTAGACATTAAAATCAGATAAACAGCCAAGACCTAAATTATAATTAAGTTTTTTATGATAAAATATTTCATAACATTTTAAAAGGTGTTAAAATATTTGGATAATGAAATAAAACAAAAATGTCTTAATTATAACCTACGGCATTTCCTTTTTTTTCATTTTTCCTTTCTCAATTTTTTTTTATATAAATCTATGTATGATATAAATATGGAAAAATAAGAATATTACAAAAGCCACTAAGATCAGGGTTGTGCAGACGCTTGTTTTTCCCATTTTTCTTTACGCTGCGGAGACATGGACCCTGCGACAGGTCGAGAAGAAAAAAATTGATGCTCTGGAGATGTGGTGCTGGAGACGAATGCTGGGTGTATCATGGACCGAGTTTCGCACCAACGACTCTATTCTCCATGAAATCGGCACTAAACAACGTCTGTCGACAATAGTACAAAGTCGCATACTAAAGTTCTTTGGACATGTCTCCCGAAGAGGAAGTGGCTCCATCGACCGCCTTGTCGTGCAGGGCAGAGTGGAAGGGACTAGAGGGAGAGGAAGATCTCCCATGCGTTGGACCGACCAAATTAAAGCTGCAGTAGGGAGTCCCTTACATGAGTGTACTAGGCTTTCAGCCAGTAGAGATAAGTGGCGAATATTTGTGAGGCGTATAACATCTGCCTCTAATGTCACTTTGTAATGACTACGACCGCTCTGACAAGAGTGTTACGACTAAGAAGAATGTATGATAACGATTTAATAACGAGGTTACTCAAAATAATATATTATCAATTAAGATAATTAAACACTTTTTTAAACATTTTTAAACTGTTATTCCACACTTAGGAAAGAAAAATACTTATTTAGAAAACGTATAAAAATTTGATGCGGGTTCGAGTCCCACTGCGTTCAAATTTTTATACTTATTCTAAATAAGTATTAAACACTTTTTTGAATTTTGGAGGCATTATGTATTGAGTAGCGGAACTCAATATCGTGCTTTGCCTCGACACCAGAGCGATAAAATGGAAATATAAATTTTAAGTATTTTTTTCATTTCCTCGAGGGAGCGAACCCACAACCAGTCGCGTTTACAGTCACACTTTGTGCCCCTGCGCCGCGACCGGCCTCAATCTATTTATACAGTAGTAAATGGTAATTAATCTAAATACTATCAATACCAAATAAAAGTCGAATACAAAAGCAAGTTAAAATCTTATACAACAAACGCGATATTTTTGCTCGTTTTTATAGTTAATGTCCGGAATCCAACTCGCACTTGACCGATATTATTAGACACATAGTAACTGAGCCACAACGACGTCAATTAATAATAAATCTGTTTAATTGTTATCTTCCTCCGGATCCATTAAAAAACTTTTTTATATATTGAAGTTGTCTGAATAAAGAGAATGGAGTCTATTTAGATAAAGAACATTACAAATAAAAAGTTAATTAATTAATTAAACTGTTACTTTCTTTTTTAGTTGAGGATGTCGAGCTGCGCAGCACCTGACTGTAAACACGGCGGTTGTGAGTTTGATTCCCACATGAGCGAGTGAACTAAATTTAAGTCCACATTCTGGTTACAGCGCGGTGTTAAGTCTCGCCAATATTCTCGTAATGTCTCGAGCATTAGACAGAAGGTGGGTGAAACAAGTGTCTCAATACTAGGTCTCCTCTGCCTACCCTGCTGCAGTGTAAAATTAAAGTTTCTTTAATATCGTTGATTTTATATTGCTCTTACTTAAATTACCCGCCTTTTTTGTTATAATCATAATGATGAATGAGTTCAAATACTCATTTTCTATATTAAATCCTTCATCCATACATTCAAAGCGAAAATCCACGCTAAACTTAAACCTAAATCAGTAGAATAAAAAAACGGTCAAGTACAAGTCGGACTCGTTCACGAAAGTTCCGTAATAGTTTCAGGATTTTAGATCAACGGGAAGTATAACTTATAAAAGTTGATAAACTTAACTTAGCCTAAATTTTATAATAATATACTCGTATAATTCCTTCTGATTTGGGCCGATTTTCAAGGCATTGTGTATTGACTGGAGGAACTCAACAACGCGCTTTCTCTCACACTTTGTGCCTCTGCGCTACGACTGGCCTGAAAATATTAATAAATTATAGTCAATTTCCCCTAGTGGAAACTAAACCCACGGCTGTCGTGTTTTAAATCATACGCTTGTGCCACTGCGCCACGATAACCTGATTAAGTAATTTAAGTCTTTTGGGAATTTATTTGATTATGCTCGATAAATTTGTTGTATTTAAAGAAAAATGTTTAGATATAGATAACGCGATTTTTCCTGCTTTAACTCCGATCCCGATCTAAAATCTTGAAATCTCGGTGTTTATAACATCATGCAAATTGAAAGCTAAAGTTTCGGCCAATTCAGTAAAACAGTTGTATAAAATAAATGTTATAGCAATTAGAAAATTTGTCGACCTAAGTACTTTAAATTGATATAACTTTTTTATTTATGAATCGATTGTAATAAAACAAACTCTATATGTTAACGAAAGCTTGCCAGAATCTAATAATGAAAACCTCATTTAAATCGGTTAAGCCAATTCTGAGACTTCGCTAGTCTAGCGTATTGCAACAAACGCATAGACAAACAGACAAAAAATTCAAAAAATATTGTTTTGGGTTCTATTACATTAATACAGGTCCCCGATAACCATTCCTTGTACCAATGCGTTACAATTTTTTTATAAGTATAGATATATGCTGTGATGTTTTGACTACGCAGTGATAAAGTTAACTAAGTTATGTTTCGGGTGTATGCTCTCATTTTGTACGAAATGAACTACAAATATAAATTTGTAATTATATTTTTTCCAAGAAATATGTATAAATTTTCGCTTTTTGGATATTTTTCTGCATTTATCTTCTCTTTTTAGAAATTTTTGGTTATATGCAGTTCTCATTTCATGCCAAATTTTATAATTGTAAGAAGTACTATTTGACACAAAATGCAGCAAAAACGATGCATTTTTTTTATTACTTTGACTAAGAAGCTTCATACTGTCTGTGCTCCAAAGAACAGTAGACTTACATATGTTATATTAACTACAGCGTAAAACCTACATGCGATCTCAAGGTCCTTATAGATGGACAGCAAAGTAATCCTTATAACGGTTTTTTTTTTATTGAATTACGGAACCCTACAAAAACATTACCCAAAACGAACTCCGAATCCACAACCATCTCATTTAGGAAACGTCCTCTATCTTAGGTCATCCAGCCTTCGTCTAAGTCTATAATAGGCTTTGCGTGCAATCAAAGGCCTGTATAATTCTATCAGTTGAACTAACCACGGGTAGTTTAACAGAGGAAACGTTAGATAATAATTTAGTTATTATTGCTAGTTTTAAGATAACCTGTAATAGACCATGAAGTTGACGTGGCGCAGGGCTATAAAGTTGTGACTGTAATACGACGTTGTGGGTTCGATCTCCACTCGGAGGATTAAATTATAATTTAATAATATTTTTATTTATTCCATCTGGCATCAAGGCCGCCACTCAACACGCCATGCTTCGAAAAAATCGGTGAAAAGTAAGCATACGTTATAAGTATATTGAAACACGAACGTAGTTCTGTGTATTAAGTATTCAGCAGTTTAAGCGGCCGAAGCCGCGAGTGGTTCGCTAGTTTAATAGTAAGTTTTATCAGGTCAAGCTGCGTTTAAGTCGCTAGTAGAGATATACTTTTTGTAGATTCACACTGTCAAGACACTCCGTTCTCCTCTTCTTGTTCGTGTTTTTCTCTTCTCGTTCGGGCTGCAGATTAAAGTATTGCAAGGTGAGTGGCAGAACTCAACACCGTATTTTTATTAAGAAGAAAATTGAAGTATTAAATAATGTTGCGCATTGCCCCTTGTTTTACCTTAGTAATAAGTAATTTCGCAAGACCTCCCAAGAGTCAAGAGATTCTTAGAATATTGAACAAGCAAGTGGAATCAAAAATGTAAAACATTATTTTAAGTTTAAGCTCATTTTTCACTTGTCCATAATCAAATTCTGTCGCTTGTAATCAATTATTTATAAGTAATTATTTTAATTAAATTTTTAAGTGATTATAAAGCCAGTCATTGAGTGAAACGCGACAGGTTGCAGGTTTGATTCCCACTCTTTTATTTCCAAGCTATATATAGATCCTTCTACTCCGCTCCCTTTATCTCCCCAATCCCACCGAACACGCCCACAAGGCCTCGGACCACGCTAAATACATAGCTTTGAACGGAGAAGGGTGAACATGGTTAGAGGGCTCAAGCCTGGAACCGTTTCTGCTCCTCTGGAGATTGTAAGAAATTTTCAGCAGTCTCATAAAACAAATACATAACTGGAGAATTTTACTTAAAATATATTTAAAATACTTGTACTTATTTTTCACTGTTAAAGTTAACACAATTTTTGTTTAAAACTTAATGTTAAAAATAATTTTCAACTGTTTCAACACAACCATGATTTTTTATTAAAACTGTAGTATACATGGTGCTTCTGTTGACGCATAATATTATTTTATGCTTATATCAGTTTCACAACTTTTGTACGTATTTTCTCTATATTTATTTATATTTGAGGCCGGTCGTGGCGCAGCGGCACGAGGTGTGACTGCAAAACCGACTGGTTGTGGGTTCGATCCCCACTCGAGGAGATGAAATATTTACTTAAATTTATATTTCTATTTCTTCTCTCTGGTGTCGAGGTTAAGCGCGGCGTTGAGTTCTGCCACTCAACACGCAATGCC
>DWQW01006512.1:0-16178 GCA_018249695.1 Heliconius erato demophoon | reverse complement strand
ACGTCTCTTGAAGAGAATGAGTAAGTTGCATATACGTTTTTGTAATTGGTAGAAGACTGGATCACGCAGGGCAGTTTGGTAGCTATCTAAGATAGAAGGCATGACGAAGTACCTGAAACGATATACAAATTATCTATATTGTTAGCGTGGATTAATCTTAACACATTTTATCGATAGGTTCAGTCTACATAAAGTATATGTATTTTACTAAATACTTACGAGTCAGAAGATAATGTGTCAAGGCCAATAACTGCCTTTATTAACACTAGCATGTAACGGTAAGCATCTACTTGAATTTTTGTCAAATCCATCCTTTCAACAGTGCCATATACGAGCTTCCCAATAATTTCTATGTCTTTAGACTTGGTTAAGTCAAGTCTGATACCATTAATCTGTAAAAAATGTATAATAATATTACATTTATTGGATATGCTTAAGAAAATGTTAAGTAATATACAATAAGACAATTTTAAGTACCTCAATATATCCTTTTATGATAGCTTCACTAATTATCCTTTCATAGTCTTGAACCAGTGTGGTAATGCTTATGTCTTTTTGTCCAACTACTACTTGGTTGTTCAGCCTGACGGGTAATTGAACACCATTGTGAAGAATCAACCAAGGCCAGTATCCCTTCCTTAATAATTTGTTCCATGAAAAGTCAACGATTTCACCAAGACCATTAGACAGACGTTCTAGATAGTACCTAGCTAAAATCTGTTGGTAGACGTAGAAAGTCAGTTCCCACCGTCTCATCATCATCTTATTGGACATTATATCGTCTTTCATCCAGAAAGGAAAATCAATATGGAAGTAGTAGTAGTAAGTGTTAAGATCAATATCCTCCGTAAAGTACCTGAGCTTGTCTTCATCATTTAGGTAAACTCGCGTATCATAGACGTTCTCATCGATAATGTATATTTCTTTGTCAGTTTTCTTAATGCCGTAGAAATCACACAGTTTCATATCCAGAAGGCCCTTCTTCATTTTTAAGAGGTAAGCCTTTTGAATAACATCAGCACGGACGAAGTAAAATGGGTAGATTTCATAAGGAGGAGGAAGAATAATTCCTTTACAGTCCTCACGATGTCTTACAGCGACCGTAAGAGCATATACGAACATTCCCTCGTTAAGGTGGAACCGCATCCAGCAAGCGGTCCTGATAAATGTGGTGAAGTCCTTAGCGTAGTAGAGCATATGGAACATTGTAACCACTTCTTTCATTTGGCGATCGATATGGATTGTGAAAATTTCACCACGAGGCAAGAAGCCAATTTTCAAGTTATCAAGGAATACTTTGACCACATCTTTTTTCTGTAATAAGATTATTATTATTATAGAATAGATACTTATTAATTTAGAAGGATTTATTATAAGATTTAAAGAAATATTTTATTTTCTGAACTTTTTATTTTTTCAAAACTGTGAATTAATTTTATTATTCAAAAAAAAAAATTTTCAACTTACAACATAAAGATCAGTATTTGTTTCGATTTTAAAATTTTTGCCGAGGTCTTGAACGTCCTTGTACATGACTGGTCCCATGACATTATTAAGCAGCTTAAGAATAAAGAACTGCTTTTGCTTTACATCCATGTCCACTGAAAAATTAACAAATTTATTAATTATTTTATTTTTCAATGATGATAGAAAGTATTATTTAATTGTTAATGTTATGTAAGTTTTTATATCACAAAATTATACATATTACAATTATAATGTTTTAGTTAAAAATTTACTTAACTATAATTTACATAAAAAATGAGTTATAGACGTAATCTAAAAAAAGGTAAAAAAAATAACCAATCTTACTAATAGTTTCATCGGTGAAATCGGGACGGGCTGCGGCAATAGCCGCTATCCCTAGGACTAAGCACACTACTGCCTTCATAGTGATGCTGACCAACTGTGCTGCTCCAATGTAGTACAACTATTATATACTTTTTCATACTGACCCTACTTGACATTAATGGTCGTAAGTTTTTTGATAATACATTTAATATATTTATTTACTCATCTTAAAGAGTACTGATAAGTTATCATTGAAAGAAAGTAGCTTTTCATGTATTAAGTGTTTATATTTTTATTATCAAGATTGCATCTTTCATCTTCATATTTGAGGTTGGCCAATGGAACGTAGTAATTAAATGATTTTCAGGTTGAGTTTCCTCTTTAAAATTGGCCCTCTGAAACAATATATGATCGTTACGTTTACTATCAATCACTCACGGTTTTAATTCTGTTAAGAAAATTATTTTTTTTCTCCAAAGTCTGTTTTATGTCCTTTCCTCATATTAGTTTTTTATTGTGTAAAAGTTAATAGGTATATCTTATAAAAACAGACGTAGCGCCCTTTTTTAATTGTAATTTTTTTCTTATCTATGGCATCGTTGGTGACTGTTTAAAGGAACCAGAATTACATTTTAAGGGTCATTTTTATTAGTGTAATCAATATTCGACTCTTCTAATGGTTAAGTTTTTTCATTTATGTAAGCAAGCCTAGTAAAATTACTAAAAAAATATTAAATAAAGAACCTGCATGCGAAACATTTTTATGTCATACAGGTATTACACTGGGATTTCTTCCATTCACCTAGTAATTGGAAATTCACGTGTTACCTCATCATCGAGCCTCATGGCCTCATGTGAGGCACAATGTCATGTCATGTCAGTCGCAGCGCAGGGGCACAAAGTGTGACTGTAAAACCGACTGATTGTAGGTTCGATCCCAACTCGAGGAGTTGAAATATTTACTTAAATCTAAATTTCCATTTCTTTGCTCTGGTCTTGAGGCAAAGCGCGGCGTTGAGTTCTGCCACTCAACACGCAATGCCTCCAGAATTCGACAGAAAGTGGAGAACGTAGTGTCTTAACACTAGGTTTCCTCTGCCTACCCTGTTGCGTGCGGGATACAGCGTAAAGCTGATTATTATGTGATACCTGTTTGCCATAAAACAATGATGAGATGAGATGAATATTATTAAGTAAATGACTATAATAATTCACAATTAACAAATTATACATATACTCCATTAGGAAATTTATGTAATTGTAATAAAAACGTTAAAATTACTGACCACGTGTTACAGATTGCGACGCCGACACTTATTTGTAATAAAAAAAATCCTGTAATTCTGTCAATTAATCATAGTTTAAGAAGGTTGGCAAACATTTAGTGTATCGAGTTATAGTAAAAGTTTTGGCAAATTTATTTACGTGGCGGTGTCAGACTTTGTTCCCTATTATATCTTATATATGTGACGTAAGGCCCGAAAAGGTTAAGGTCAGTAAGCAATATTTTAAAGTCCTGTATCAATACACAACAAACATTACATTACCACCCCAGGCATTCAAAAACCGGCATTAGGTAGTGGCTTTATGCCACTGCGTTTTGTATCAGGTAATGCCGGGCCCCGGCGCCCAATCACCTTAAAGGCCGGCAACGAACCTGTAGCTCCTCTGGTGTTATGGTGATGGTAAGTGACTACCGCCGCCCGTGTGTAACCGTGTTTCGTGGGCGGCAGTAGTCACTTACCATCAGGTGACCCGAACGCTCGTTTGCCTTGTCTTTTCCATAAAAAAAAAACGCTATGTTACACCACTTATTAGATTTAATTAGGATAGGATTAGCATATTACATAAGGGCAGAACAAAAGCTTCTACATTTTGAAATTTTGGAGGGCATCCCTTTTCATGGGATGTTAAAAGATACTAATATCTTTTCTCTAGGTAAAAGGTATATGATGTGCATTTACACTCGTATATTTATTATGTAGATACCAACTTAAACGTGCAGCTGTGCTGACCTTTCGCCGTCTCATCAATGTAGCTAAGGCTCCGTTACCTTGTTACCGGTAGCAATACGCTTTTCCACATCCATCTTGTTTTTTCCATCTCTACTGAACATACTTCCCAAGTATACCACTTGTTCTAATATCTCACCATTTAAACTGATCTTGTATTCCGCCTTTTCTTCATCTCGTTCAAAAACCAGAACCTTTGTTTTATTCGTATTCAGGCTTAGATTATTATTTTCACACTCTTCTTTCAGAGTGATGACCAATGCCAGTAACTCGCATTCTGATGATGCAATAAGCACTGCTTCATCTGCGTACAGCAGGCAATTTACATTCAAGTCACCTACTTTCACTCCCATATCACTTTGTTTCACTCCTTGGAGACAGCTATCCAAATACAAATTGAACAACCAAGCTGACATATCGTAACCTTGTTTAACACCCAATTGTATGTCAAACATACAATTGGCGACATGCAGCAAGGGTCCGCTCACATTGTACCGCGGTAGTATCTCCCATAATTTCGCTTTTACAACTCTGTCAAACGTCTTTTCCAGGTCCAGAAAAGCACAGAAATCTTTTTGGTTAACGGCCAAATTTTCCGTGACCATGCGGAGGGAAAAGATCTGATCTATACCCCCTCTTCCAGGTCTAAAGCCTCCTTGGGCCTCCCATAACAGCCTTTCAGATCTCTCTTGCATTCTTCTCGCTAAAACTTTACTACCTAAGCTATTCAAACTGATAGCCCTTGCGCAGTCTATCTGTGAACCTTTGCCAAAGGATTGACGTTTTGAATATTTTTGATTAGAATATAAAAAAAAATCAAAGAATAAGGTAATAATAAATCACTTTAATTTAAAAACTGAAATCTTAAAGTAAAACACATACTGAAACTGCAACTTAAAAAATCTGGTACGAATTTCACGTAAAATCTGAAACATTACTTAAATTTGTATGAAAAATGTGCCTGAAGTTGAAATTGATATTTTTTTTAGTTTTACACCGTAAGTTGCAAAATGCTGAGGCGTAAAGCCTTTCATGTTTAGTACTATAGTATAACAATAAAATTGTGTGTCTGAACATCAAGTAAATTTACGAAGAAAATATTTGGTGATTAAAGAAATTGTAAAAGGCTTTTTGTCCGTTGGTATATGACAGAGTCATGTAAGGTCAATATTGAAATTTATATTGCATTTTCTCCTAGAAGTTAGATTATTTACATATTATAGAATTTATTCAGTATAATTTTTAGCATGGTAGTATATTCTTCGGTATATTTTTGTAGAATGCATTATTACAAGAGAAACTAAAACAAACTATGTTGCATATTGAAATAAATATTTTTAATATCGAGATTGCTTAAGGGAAAATAAACATATTTAATTTATTCTTAGAGAGCTACGAATGCATATTTTTTTTAGCTTTATGCTGTATTCCGCAAATAGCAGGGTAGGCAGAGAGAACCTTGTGTTAAGACACTCCGTTCCCCACTTTCCGCCGAGTTCTGGAGGCACTGCGTGTTAAGTGGTGGAACTCAACGCTGCGCTTTTGCCTTGACACAAGAGCGAAGAAATGAAAGTATAAATGTAAATAAATATAAATGTAAATAAAGCATGAAGCTGTTTTAATTTATTACAAAAAAATCCTACATATACCACGATAGGCAGAGAAAACCGAGTACGTATACCTCTATTTTCCTTTTTCCGCCCCATGTCCAAGACGTGTTGAATTACGGAAATCAACTCATTACCAGAGCGAGAATCAAACCTACTACCATACAGTCAGCTGCTACACAATGCACAACGGCCTCAACTTAACAAATTTATGGTGTAAAATATTAATTAAGTCTAACAACTAAATTAAGAAGAAAAATGATAAAAAAAAGCTTCAAGTTAGGTTCAATAAGCTTTTCATATCAATGTTGCTAAGGAAGTACTTTTACATACATAAAGATAGCAAAATACATAAAATTATGATTGCATATAATAAACATTATAATGTTTTTTTAATCGAAAACAATGTTGCTGATAAATGCACAAGTTGCTTTATGATATCGCATTGCAAAAAAAAATAAATGACGTACGAGTACCTGCTGTTTGTTGTTAACGCAGAAAATAAAAACAAAGTAAATGTTTTGTTATCAAGTTCAGAGAGAAACACATCATATAGAACTTACACAGTATATAAAATAAATCAGCTTCACACTGTATCCCGCAAACAGCAGGGTAGGAAAAGGGAACTTAGTGTTAAGTCACTCCGTTTCCCACTTTCTGCCGAACTCTGGAGGCATTGCGTGTCGAGTGGCAGAACTCAACGCCGCGCTTTGCCTCAACCATAGAGCGAAGAAAAAGGAACTATAAATTTAAGTAAATATTTCATCTCCTCGAGTGAGGTTCGAACCCACGACCAGTCGGTTTTACAGTCACACTTTGTGCTCTCGCGTCACGACCGGCCTCTACACAATATATTATTATTAATATTGAGCTTATTTAATAAAATATTTTTTGATTGTGTAAAAAATATATATATTTGTATAAGGAATCGGCCTCGCTACCTAGGCTTTCGTATCAATTCCAGGGATGGAGTGAAACAAGAAGTAAAGTTCTTATAAAAGTTTAACAAAAAGTTTAAAATTGTAAATGATCATATGCACTCATTTTCTATCAAATGAACTATAATTATATCGTAATATTTTATATCCATAATATAAAAATAAATTTCAATTTTTCGGTTTTTTCCTTTATTTACACTGTTAGTTCTCACTTGCGTAGCTAAGTTTGCGAGCGTATGCACTCATTCTGTATGAAATGCCTTTCTTTTCTACATATTAATATTCACATTTTGGTTTTTTTCCTTTATTTCAATTATAAGTTCTCACTTAACCTTACTTACGGAAAGTAACCTATAGGTTTTGATTTCGCGTTGAATTTCAATCACGGTGTCGAAGAAACGGGTGTGGATGAGGAGCGTACTTATACGCTTCGACAATGAAGGGGTTGGAGTGGGGCGTTTGCAGAATTCTTTTAACGATTTTAATTGGCCCACTGAACATCCGCATGCAATACGGAGGAGTTTGTTTTGGACCCTCTGAAGGAGATCTATTTTGATGTGTGCGAACACGACAAAAGCATAGGTCATGTTGGGACGAATGCAAGTTTTATTCCGCCAAAACATTTTATTCCGCTTGTATATGAGTTGGTACAGCCTGCTCATGACGTACGTAGCCCTGTCTCAAACATACGCGATGTGCAGCCGGAAGGATAGTATCAAATTTTGTACGACGCTTAGGTATTTGACCTAGGACTCCCAGGCGATCGGTAGGTAAATAGTCGGATAGATAAATAGTTGTGCACCTGCTCCATCCTGTATCCTGCACACAGGAAAGTAGGCAGAGGAAATTTAGTGTTAAGACACCCTGTTGCCCAATTTACGCCGCCGGAACTCAACACCGGTCCAGGCTCTTAGACGGTTTCCAAGGGGCGCTAGAGAACGTATAGTTTAATGGTGAGATCGTTTGGACGGCTTGCAAGAGGCGTGGGTTGGAACCTCGCTACGTTCAGATTTTTCCGTTGTATAAATTAGGCTTTTATGAGGTGTATATAAAACTTATGAATAACCACATTTAAAATGTTTATATGCGTAGTTAAAATTTTATTACTTTCAAAAATAAAACTGCTACTCTCGTCGTTAATACCATAGTAAATGACCTAGATATGATGCACATTCAGCTTTACAAGTGCCGCCCATGTGCGTCCCACGTCTCTCATTGTGAAGTGCACTTCTATTTACAGGCGTTTTGATTCTATAATAGAATATGTTTAATATATTAAGTTATATTTATTTAAGGTACAATTTGTATTATATTTGTTGAGGCCAGTCGTAGCGCAGGGGCATAAAGTGTGACTGTAAAACCGACTGGTTGTGGGTTCGATCCCCACTGGAGATAAAATATTTACTTAAATTTATATGGTGTCGAGGACAAGCGCAGCGTTGAGTTCTGCCACTCAACACGCAATGCAGCTTCAATTTCAGCTTCAAGCTGTATTCCGCATACAGCAGGGTAGGCAGAGGGAAACTAGTTTTAAGGCACTCCGTTCCCCACTTTCCGCCGATTTCTGGAGGCATTGCGTGCTGAGTGGCGGAACTCAACGCCACGCTTTGCCTCGACACCAGAGCGAAGAAATGAAAATATAATATCGATTTTTTTTAAATAATATATTTTTTTCAAATTATCATCGCTTTTGCGCTGAAGTTGATTACCATTAAAAGCAATTTCAAGTATATTTTGTGTCTAAGATTTTCTTTTATTTTTTTGCTGTAACGAGAATGTAACAATGTTGTGCGATCGTTCACAGCTTAATAATTATATTGTTAACTAGCGGCCCGCCCACGGCTTCGCCCGCTTAAAATACATGATTATTGATTTAATAAGCTAAGAATTGATTGACAACTATAATGACTTCTAATATGATTTTGTGAGTCAACTATAAAAGATAGACATATGCTGTCTCGGCATATTTTTTTTATAATTTTATGTAGAATATTTCCGTTATACATGGTTTCGCTGTAGCTTTAACCATTAAGGCTGCACACGCGACGGAAGCTTAAAAAATCAAGTAACTTCTCCCGTTTTCCCAACATTTCCTTTCACTGCTCTGCTCCTACTGATTGTAGCGTGATGAAAAGTATACTATGACCTGCCCAGGAGTATGAAGAATAACTGTATCAAGTTTCGTTAAAATCCGTCAAGTAGTTTTTGTTTATATAAATAATATACAGACAGACAGACAGACAAAAATTTTACTGATTGCATTTTTGGCATCAGTATCGATCACTAATCATCCCCTGATAGTTATTTTGAAAATATATTTCATGTACAGAATTGACCTCTCTACAGATTTATTACAAGTATAGATTACATAAATATTTAGATATTATGTAAATTTATATAAATAATTTAAGATTGTCGTAAGTTTGATGTTAATTATTTACTGATACCGTCAAAGACTCTCGAAGGTGAAAGTAACCTAGTAACAAATTACCTTCTTTTATATTTTAACACGATAAACAAAGATAATCCTTGTACAATGTATCTGTGTTCAGTTTTTTCAGTTTATAAGCATTATCAATTGCACGATGCCCGAAGATGACGATAGACGACGATTGACGAAGAAGACGATGCCCAAAGTAAGCCCACTTTATCTAAACTACTGGTTCCCAATCAGTGTCTGACCACCAGTGGTCCGCAAAAGCCTAAATATGGTCCGCGAACGATTTTAATTTTATGACTGAGGATGGTGAGAGTAGGTTTCTGTTCGATTGTCATAGTTAATTTTAATTATACCTACATGGATAGTGGTTCCTGCTACCAATCATGATATAAAAGGGGTCCTTGATCAAGAAAAGTTTAGGAAATCCTGGTCTAAACAGACTGGGGAAACACGTTTTTATATATAAAAAATTGTACAAGCTGGAATCGAACCCAAAAAATAACGTCTAACACTTCCTAATTATGCCACGATAGCGTTAATAATGACATAAAATCTATGGAATATCTTTAAAAAATATTATTTTAACAAAAAAATACAAGAAAGACGTCATGTATATCCATTAAGGTATGTTGTTCTAACCGTCTACGACGTAGGCGACATTTTCATCATAATATTATTAAGTTAAACATACCACGTACCGACACGAGTAGTTGCGGGTGGTGCTAGTGGAAACTAAATTGAAATGATATTGGCGGCATAGTGTAATAGCATAGAGTTATTTAGAGGCTGTGTTTTTAGCTTCACGTTGTATCCCGCACACAGAAGAGTAGTCAGAGGGGACCTAGAGTTAAGATACTCTGTTGCCCAATATCCGCCGATTTTTAGATTCATTGCGTGTTGTGGCGGAATTAAACGCCGTGCTTTGCCTCGACGCCAGAAGAAAGAAATGAAAATATTAAATATTTCATTCCTCGATTGGGAATCGAACCCAAAACCTGTCTCGTTTATACACATTGTGCCCCTGTGCCACAACTGGCCTTAGACAGTCTGTTCATTAAATTATTATCGTATCCCCGCTCTGTGAAAGCAATGTCTCAACAAGAAGCGTCTGGAAACTGCAGCGATTAGTGGAGGATGGAGTACTTTAACACTGAGTCTAAAAAGTAACCCTCCTTACCTTGGATGCGAGAAAAAGCAACCTGGAAAAAAATGCAAAATATGTTTAATGTAGTACATATGTATATACAACTATGTAATAAAAAAACACTACAAAGTAAGGTAGATTTAAAATAGAATACGGCTTAGTGATTACGGTCGTTGCACTTAACAAAAAGTCATCGATATATTCTCATCTTATCCATATTATTAGGTCGTCACGTTCGACCCTGTGACCTATTAATCAACAGCTGTAATAATTTTTTTTCAAAATATAGCAATTGAATTGTAAACTTTTTTTTTGTACCCCGTACACAGCAGAGTAGGCAGAGGGAACCTAGTGCTAAGACACTCTGTTCCACACTTTTCGCCGAATTCTGGGGGCATTGCGTGTTGAATGGCGGAACTCAACGCCGCTCGACATCAGAGTGAAGAAATGAAAATTGAAAATATAAATTTAAATAAATATTTCAATTCCTCGATTGGACATCGAACCCACACCCAGTCGCCGTTGCGTGGTAAAGTAACTGGTAAGTGTAACTTTAATACTTACAACTTTGTAAGCTTGTGGGGTTCACAGTGAAATCGTAGAGGTTATTTTTTTATTTTAAAAATGATTGTTTGAGGCCAGTCGTGGCGCAGGGGCACAAATTGTGACTGTAAAATTGACTGGTTGTGAGTTCGATCCCCACTCGAGGAAATGAAATATTTATTTACATTTATTTTTTAATTTCTCGGCTCTGGTGTCGAGGCAGAGTGCAGAGTTGAGTTCCGACGAGCCTGCAGAACTTGGCGGAAAGTGGGGAACGGAGTATCTTAACACTAGGTTCCCTCTGCCTACCCTGCTGTGTGCGGGATACAACGTGAAGCTGATTTAATTTTGATTTTTAAATGTTCCTTTGAGCCGAAATCGAACCATCAACCATAATACGCCACCTAGTATGGTGGTTCGATTTTCTGCAGCATGGAGGCTATTAACAGTTTGTTAAAAAGTTGTACGCTTAATAAATTGCTAATAATAAAAACTAGAGGCCGTCGTGACGTAAAAGCACAATAGAATGTTACATATTTTTCTCATTAATAAATTAAAGCAAACACCTTCTCCTACTAGAATGTTCTTATTGATTCTTTATTTTACGCTGTAGACCCTACCCTGAAGACATATACTAAAAAAAAAGTTTTTTTTCACCTTCACGGTGTATCCTGCATATAGCAGGGTAGTCAATGGGAACCTAGTGTAAAGACTCATCGTTCCCCACTTTTCGCGACATTTTTGAGGTATTAGGTGTTGAGTGACAACCTTATTACCAGAGCGAATAAATTAAATTATTAATAAATAACAATTTATTCCCCCGATTGGGGATTGAGCCCACAACCGTCGCGTTATAGTCACACTTTTGTACCACTGCGTGACTGCGGAACGGCCTCAAAATTAGTTATAAAGTAATTTTCAAGAAGCTTGCGATGCTAATAAAATTATTCTAGCGTTCAAAGAAGCTATTTGTGAAAGACAGTATAACCATAGTACATTTGTGTGGCACTCAATGTTGCAGTTGCACTTAATGTCATTTAAATTTATATCACCAATATTGTATTAAAAGGGTCAGGTGCCTCTTACTTTGAACTTTGAAATTGAATTATTTGATGAAATGGATGGCACGAAACGCCATTAGTTAATGGCGTTCACGATTTTTATAGATTGATATAATTATATATAACCGACTTCTGAAAGAAAAAGAAGTTATCAATTTAGCTGTATTTTTTTATGTTTATTACCTCAGAACTTGAGGCCAGTCATGGCGCAGGGGCACAAAGTGTGCCTGTAAATCGACTGGTTGTGGGTTCGATCCCCACTCGATGAGATGAAATATTTATTTATATTTATATTTTCATTTTTTCGCTCTGGTGTCGAGGGGAAACCGCGGTGTTGAATTCCGCCACTCAACACGCAATGCCTAAAAAAATTGGCGGAAAGTGGGGACTCCGTCTTTACCCTAGTTTCCCTCTGCCTACCCTGTGCCTACTCTGCCTACGCTGTGTGCGGGATACAGCGTGAAGCTGGAAAAAATGAAAAAAAAAACCTCAGAACTTTTGACTGGGTGAACCGATTTTGACGATTTTTTTTTTTATTTGAAAACTGGTACTCTCCGTGTGGTCTCATTTTAATTGCAGTCCATGACAAAATCATATGTCTTAAATTTACATTAACTATGTGCGTGACAATTGGACGAATAACTCAATATTTTCACTTTATTTATTGGAAAGGATACACTTCAAGGGTAGTTTGACGAATGTTTGGTTATGTTCTGATTATGGGATCCGGTTGAAATTGAAGAAATCGGTTTCCTTTTTTTATAAAATATTGTAGATAACTATACTAAAAAGTATGTATATTTCTGATAACATAAGCTGAATAATACGTGATAAAGCTGAAATTGTATTTATTAATTAAATTTATTAATTAAAATATTTAATTTACAGAGATGCCATTTAGAAGTATAGACAGATCTACTCCTAAGAACAGGTGCTAGACAAGAGACTTAAAATTCAATATCGAATAGATAACTAAATGTGTGATTTAGTATAATAATTACAGTTGATAAATTATTTGAGAATATTTTTAAGTAGATTAATACTATAATTCAAAAATACAGCTTGTTGATAATTGCTGTTCTATTCTAATTATTATATTTTTATATTTGTAATGAAAATATGTCGTCCTTAGTGTAGAGCTGGCACCACTATAAGGAAATACCACTATATAGCCTTTACGTGATATTTTTAAACGAATATTATGTGAAGATATATGCGAACATATATCAGGCTTGTAGTAATATAACTAAAGTAATGTAAAACTTTAGCCTTCGCTGGTGTACCTAAGCTTATTCTCTCGGGATAAATGAGAACCTGAATAACTTTGCTCCTCTAAGTAAACTTTTTAGTTTAGAATTTTATGAAGTTAAACATTCGTGTTGCCGTCGATATAAAGGGTTCTAAATGACAAAGTGCTAGAAGAAAAGTTTCTAGAATTTACAACGTTATAAAGACTTAACCTTAGCCTGTTCGTTGAGCTTTATTTTTACGTTTTATGTTCGCGATGGTGATCTCTATTTTCAATAATTTTATATTTGTATGATTATTATTATTATTATTTTTCTACCACGCAGGGAGAGCTGTATTCGACCTTGCTATGGCGAAAGAATTGTCCCAAGTGGTGGAGTCCTCTACGCGATTCCCAGACGTGGACAACCACAATACCTCCTTATTGGACCCTTCAATTGACTTCGCATCCGGAACAGTGCTAGATTGTCGTTGATGCCCCTTTGTCTGGTACGCAGTGTAGTGTCCATTAAAGGTGATAGTCGCAGAACATCCGCAACTTGTCGCGTCTGGCACTACATCAATATATTGGGATGGGATGCGAACATTTTACTTATCTTATTCCTGGGGGCTGGTTTACTATTCTTCCGATGATCCTAGTACCTGTACCGCTGCTGTTGCCCATGTGGTTTTACAGGGCATGGAACTTTACATTCCTAGCACTGTAAGTGGCAAATTGTCAGAGCAAGGTCCGAGAAACTTAAGATCTATCCATCAAGAACTCATCAGTTTTGGGCGCTCTCAAAGGCGGCACTTGGTAAATTTAGCCAGCCTTTGCTTCCATTATTACGCACAGGAAATAACTAGAAAGATCTTGGTTCATACGCTGAAACAGAAAACCAATCTCCTGGGCTCTCTTTCCCTCGAGCTAGACTTTGGATTTGGATTTCGATTTCGCGGTTCCAGAGTTTAATTCGTGCGGTTAAGTTCAGCCAAAAAGCTGTTAGGCGAGCTCTGTCCTCTTTTGACATCCACAGGTCGAGAGGGTCAGATTTCATCTCTCCTTTAGTGCTCCGTTCATACGTCTGCTGCCTGTTTTCCAACCGCATAGTACGTCAAAACTAAAACCACCACCAAACCAAACCACCTGGATACGTGACACGCCACTATTGTGCGGTTTCGTAGGATCTTCCTTCCACGTGCCACGTAACTGTTGAATACCCTACTCGCGGCAGTGCTTCCAGGTCGATACGAACTGGGTACCTTCAAAAAGCGCGTCTATCTGCACGTTAAAGGCCGACAACGCACCTGTAGCCTCTGGTGTTACACGGGGTTGGGGCCGGCGGTGATCATTTACCATCAGGTGACCCGATCGTTTGCCTCGTCTTTTTCCATAAAACAATGATATTAGTCAAACGAAACTAAAAGAAAGAAACTTTTAAACGTATTATTTTAACCTTAACATTTTTATGCATCTATTTCCATAACAATAACGAATGTTTTAATAACAGTTATAGATTGAACTAAAATTCATAATTTCTTTTAAGTTTTAAAATAATAAAAAAACCTAGAGCGTTGGTGTGTATATTTTTATTGTTACTGAAAAATATTAAATTTCGAAAAATAAACGCTTTAAACTACTTGAAAAAAATTGAAACGAATCAAAATATATTTAAATTGCCTACAGCAGATACTTTAAATATTATTAACGTCTTTGTTTGTGAACAACGATGCTTAAAAGATTATACCAAAATATTAAGAATATTTGAGGCCCTCATAGTGCAGTGGCACAAGTGTGTGACTGTACAAGCGACAGTTCTGGGTTCGATACACACCCAGGGGAAGTAATTAATATTTATTAATATTTTCCTTTCTTCGTTCTGCTAATAAGGCAAAGCGAGGTTTCGAGTTCCACCACTCAACGCCTCAAAATTCGGCCCAAAGTGGGCAACGGAGCATCTTAAGTTTAGGTTTCCTCTACCTACCCTGCTTTATGTGGGATGTGTGAAGCTGAAAAAAAAATCTTATTTATTTGTGTAAATGTAAAACAATATTAAATTTTTTTAACTACCAATAATACGAAATACGCCCTATGAAATTAATTTTTTTTTTAATACTTAATCTATAGAAAATTTAAATAAAAAAAATATTTAAATTTTCTGTAGATTAAGTATTAAATAAAAAATATTATTAATATATTTTTTTAAATTACGCTGTATCCCGCACACAGCAGGGTAGGCAGAGGGAACTTAGTGTTAAGACACTCCGTTCCCCACTTTCTGCCGAATTTTGGAGGGATTGCGTGTTGAGTGGCAGAACTATAGGAAATATAAATTTAAGTAAATTTTTCAGCTCCCCGAGTGGGGATCGAACTCACAACTAATTAGTTTTACAGTCACACTTTGTGCCGCTGCGCCACGACTGGCCAAGTATTATCTCATGCCAAATGATTATTCTTACGAAATATTATGACAAATGTTAAGACATTATCCAATATAACAGACTTTAACATTCTAAAATTTTTACTAACTAAATCGTTTTATACAGATAAGCTTATACTTAACTAGTTTTTTTAATTCAACTAGTATGTCGACATCTAGTACATTCTGAATATCAAAGCCACGAGAGTATGTCCGAACGTGACTTTTCAAACTTGTGAAACTATGTGTATAGTCGTAACGAAGCTGCGAACATTTTTAGAAACGCTTCAATAGGAGAAATGTATGAAGTTTCAAAGTATTGATTAAATTGAAAAACTAGTTTTGATATTACTTTTTTTGTTTTCTGCATGAAAATGCATATATGTATTATTATTCCATATTTAATATAATTTTGAATGCTGCAGTTGTGAAATCTACTAAACTAAATTAATTACAGAATACAGTGTCCATCGTGGCACAATGGTTTTCGAGAGTTTTCAGAGACAAATCTGACGTTTTCAGAGACAAATCTGTTCATATTGAAAACTAGCGGCCCGCCCACGGCTTCGCCCGCTTAAAATACATGATTATTGATTTAAGCAGAATTGATTGACAACTATAATAAAATAAAATTATGATGATTTTTTTATGATTGATTTTTTTACGATATTATCGTAACTTCTGTAAGAATTTTTGATTGTTTCGAACTAAAAAATATGACCAATGTCGATATTTGATATTCATAAAATATACATAAAGCTAATTATTTATTATATATATACATACATATGTATATATATATATATATATATATATATATATATATATATTTGTAACATTACGTTTTTTTTACCTATGTTATGTTTTTTAAAGCTCTGTTAAATGTGCTGATGTCACTTAATAATTGTACTGCTTCAGAAACAGTCTTAAATGTAAAATTATTAATTTGGTTAAGGATTCATAATATTCTTTGTAAAATAACTGTAATGTTTGCA
>DWQW01006511.1:0-16179 GCA_018249695.1 Heliconius erato demophoon | reverse complement strand
AGTGGATGTCCAGAATATGAAAATAAACATCTGCCCAAGTTTCACGTTTCTACCATCAGCGGTTACGGCTCTGCGTGCGTCTTACCTCAGTCAGTCAGCACAAGTCCTTTTATATATATAGATAAAACTCCAAAGTATATTATTTACGTTAAAGAGGCCGCCGTGGCACAGGGTAACATGTGTAAGGCTGTGGGTTCGATTCCCACTCGAGGCAATGAATTATTGTTTACTAATATTTTCATTTCTTCGCTCTGGCACCCAGGCAAAAGCCCAGCGTTGAGTTCTGCCACTCAACTCAACACGCAATGCCTCGAAAAATTTGGCGGAAAGTGGGGTACAGTGTCTTAACACTAGGTTCCCCCTGCCTGCCCTACTTCATGCGTGAAGCTTGAAGAAAAGAACAAATCAATATCAATACAAATAAATTATAAATAAACTATACTAAGCATTCAATCATCATAATATTATTTATTGTTGTGAAAACTATTTTCATCAAATAATATATCATTCCATCATATCGCACGTTTGGATCTAAAATATAATTTAAGCCTCCCTAATTAACACTGGATGTACTACCCAATAATATTTGTTAGTATTGGTAATCGTTGTATGACATTAATTATTTATGCAAATTTAGTTTATGTTTGCTAATTAAAATAGTTTATACGAAAAATGTATTGCTTTTGAAGATTTCAATTGAATTACAGAAAAGATGGCAAGCTCGAAGCGCCACGAACGAAGAACTGAATTTAACTAAATTGAGAGAAATCGTTAATTTTTTATCTTTTGCTGGTACGCGATTAAATATCCATATTTCAAGCCCGCGTCTCAAGTCTGAGGTTGATCTCGAGATACCGTTTTCTTATATTACATGGATCTTTCAATGAAAAAGGCATCTCAAGATCGATCTTAGGCTTGAGAGCGTTTCTAAGTGTTCAATAAATACTTTTTATCTTATTTATTTTATATAAATAAAAATAAATCAGCTTCACACTCCGTTCCCCACTTTCTGCCGAATTCTGGAGGCATTGCGTATTGAGTGGCAGAACTCAACGCCGCGTTTGTACTCGACACCAGAGCGAAGAAATGTTAATATAAATTTAAGTACATATTTCATATCGTCGAGTGGGGATCGAACCCACAACCAGTCAGTTTTACAGTCACACTTTGTGCCCCTGCGCCACGACTGGCCTCAGTCGGTCAGTCAGTCAGTATAATATATATATCTTTTAATAAAATTATCACTAAGCATATCTATGTACTTTTTTAAAAAGTATATGAAAAAGCTGCAGCTATATTTTATCACGTAACCAAACTCCGTTGACTGGCAAATGCTGTACGATACAGAGTAGGTATTCAAGGCTTAGAAAGCACGCAAATTTACGTTCGACACAACCGTTTACGTAGCTGCCGGGAGTAATTGCTCGCTCGTAGGTGTTGTAGGTCTTAGTCGTCGAATAAATTTACTTGACGTCTGGTTTTAGCGTGAGGGAGTAAGGGAAGTATTTAGATTTTGTTTGTGCCTATTTTTTTATGATATTTATTTTATCTGTTCTTCTATTCTTTTATTTTTATAGCTTGTGGGGTAAGGTCAAGTGATTAGGCACTCTGCTTTTCATTTTGTACAATGACTGTGATAAACAGACGAATATGAAGAAATCTATTTTCCTAACTAAATTAATTTTTAACAAAAAAAAACCGACTCCAAACAACTAACTAAAAAATAAAAAAAAAAAATTACATAAAGTAAAACGTACTTTGATTTTGTTAAAGAAAAATAATTAAAAAAAGATTTTATAATTTTGAAGTCGGTGTCAAGTAAAACAAGCAGGCTTAGTAATTTGATATTGTAGTAAGGTTGTAATAATTGCACTAGCTTGACACCGACTTTAAAATATAAAATCTGTTTTTAATTCAATATGAAAAACGTAAATATATGTATAATGAAAAAGCTTTAAGAAGAAAAAATATAATTTAATCAACTACACTCACTATCCGAAGCTAAATCTAAATTAATCCGATCAAAATTCTCTCACTGAAAATTTCATACATCACAGTTCAGTGAGAAAATTAAATTTGAAAAGTTTTCACGTTCTAAGCACAAAAATAAGGCAAATTTTCTTTTGAAGTACACTCGGACTTAATATATATTAAATTTTTTATAAGTCGCTATTGCATTGAAAATATATGTATTGAAAATATATATATATATTTTCCATTTTATACAACAACTAAGCATCAGATATAATTTTGTAGGGACTTCGCGTGCCCACCCCTCTAGTATAATTGGACTTTGATTGTATCCATTTCAAATTTTCTGTGTGGTTTTTGTTTCACAAGTCGAAAAATTCGAGTTTGATTAGAGGCATCAAAATCAAATTTACCTTGCGGGCCGTGGAAAATTTTTCGTTGGGAAATACAGGAAAATATCTTCGACACAATTTTCCATTACTTTTTTCATAATATCAAACACAAAATTTTAAATTTGCAAATTTTTTCCTGAATAAAATAAGTCATCCAGAAAAAAATATAAACATATGTCTTTTCCAATTTTAATGATGAATACAGAATTGGTAGAATTATTCATTTATAGTTTATTTATGTTAAGAAAAAAACATTTTAGGCAATTTGTATGTAAAATAAAATTAAATATAACTATTAGGTATTCTTAGTATCAAATAAATCACCTTCACGCTGTATCCCGCATACAGCAGGGTAGGCAGAGGGAATCTAGTGTTAAGAAGTGTCTTAAGTCGGCGGAGAACATTCTCCGCCGAATTATGGAGGCGTGTAGAGTGGCGGAACTCAACTCCCCGCTTTGCCTAAACACCACAGCGAAGAAATGGAAATATAAATGTAAATAAATATTTCATTTCCTTGAGTGGGGATCGAACCCACAACCAGTTGCGTTTACAAGCACACCTGTGCCCTTGTGCCACGACTGGCCTCTTAGTCTATTAGGTATTCTTAGTATTCGTGATAAAGTATCATTAAGGTACCAAAACTATTTTCCTTTTTAGGAAACGATTTAATTAAAGTTAGTTACTTTATAGCTTAATTGGATCCACTTTAGGTATTATAAAAACATAACCTATATGACTTGTAGGTAAAAACATTAATAATAGTCCTAAAAGTTATATTCATTAATTTTATTTTATTTAATTGATAACAATATCAGCTCATCACATCGGTACATATTTCCTTTCCCCATTTTCGGCCAACGAAAGTCAACGCCGCGCTTTGCCTCGTTACCGGAACAAGGAAATGTAAATATATTATTTTAATTTCCTCCAGTGGGAACGGAATCCACAACTTGTCACATTTACAGTCGCACGCTTCTGCCCTTGCGCCATTACTGGCACAACTTTCTAATTTTATAATGTTATGCTAAGACATACAAGTATTGCTTATTCTGTAAAGATTTTCAATAAAAAGCCGCAGCTACAATGGAGAAATACGTCCAAATACGCGAGAGATGATCTTTTATATTATAAAAATCCTTTTTACAAAACCGTCAATAACTATAATACAAATTTAAAAATAAATAAATATTTTGAATCAGCTTCACGCCGTATCCCGCACACAGCAGGGTAGGCAGAGGGAACCTAGTGTTAAGACACTCCGTTCCCCACTTTCTGCCGAATTCTGGAGAAATTGCATGTTGAGTGGCAGAACTCAACGCCGCGTTTTGTCTCCACACCAGAGCGAAGAAATGGCAATATAAATTTAAATAAATATTTCATCTCCTCGAGTGGAGATCGAACCCACAACCAGTCGGTTTTACAGTCACACTTTGTGCTGCTTAGATAATCTTTTATATTATAAAAATCTTTTTTATAAGACCGTCAATAACCATAATACAAATAATAATACTGATTTCCCTTTAACAATCCTTTAAAAAGTTATAGCTGAAAGAATGATGCAGATTCAATTTTCTGATTACGGTCGAATGTAGTCCCAGCGAGCGCCTGCTCTTTGTCTGAGTGGATGTTATCTTTTACTTACCTTTTGTTTCCAAGATATTGGAATCCACAGTGGCAGCTGAAAAATTTCATACAAATATGGAACTGAAATTTTTCAAATATAGGGAACCTTCCAGGGGTGGTATGGACGTTTTAAATTTTATATAGATGTTATCGTAGCACGGTTGACGTGTGTTTCGCTGAATATTATATTTATTGGTTTATGTATATTTAATTTAAATCTAAAAACGGAGAAAACTTGTTTTTTTCTTACATAGATATTTCTACCGTTTCTTTTACTATTATCATTATCGTTTAAGCGTGTAAGGGTACTTTTAATAAAAATGCAGAAAGTCCACAATTAAATAATCTTATTCAGTATCTTTTTGTTAACCCAGTAATAACCAGGAATACGTTAGTCCAAAAAATTTATTTTTAACTAAACCTATATGTAATATTTGTTCACATTTTATACGTAGAAGCCGCATACAGCCTTGATATATTGGTGCAAAACATCGTTATTTAGAAAAGTCTTGAAAATATGCAAGCGATTGTAAAACCGGCAGTGCTATAAATTTTGTAGAAAATTGCGCATGAAAACTACGTTATGTACATTTTTATTGGTATTCGTATACGAGTTTAATGGGACTGTGACGTTTGTACGTCGTAAAGACAATATTATGTATATTAATCTCAATTATTTTAATAAAGGAGGTTTTACTGTTATTTATATAAGCAATATTTTATCCTTATTTTCTATTTTTTTTTCTATATATTGTTCAAAAGTGGACGTGTGTAGAAAAAAAATTGGAAGAGTTTATTTAGGAGCATGACGTGCTAAGTGATGAAACCCAAAACCGCGCATCTGTCTGTTCATATCGAGAAAACATCTATATATCAATATTCCCCTATATATGTGGGGCCAGTCGTGGCGCAGTGGCACAAAGTGTGACTGTAAAACCGACTGGTTGTTGGTTCGATGAAATATTTACTTAAATTTTTACTTCGATTTCTTCGCTCTGGTGTCGAGGTTAAGTGCGGCTTTGAGTTCTGCCACTTAACCCGCAATGCCTCCAGAATTCGGCAGAAAGTGGGGAACGGAGTGTTTTAACACTAGGTTCCCTCTGCCTTCAATGCTATGTGCAGGATACAGCGTGAAGCTAATATATATCTATATATGTATATTGCCTGCGAAATTACTTGCGTCAATGACAATAAACTTAATGACTAATATACAATTTTTAAATATATAAAAAAAAAGTCACAAAAGCTTAGTTAATCAATAAAATTACAAACCAAAATAAAGTTAACTAATAAAATCAAGATTTAAAAAATTAATAATAAAAACAATAATATTATATAAATAATAATTACACGAAACTTATATTCACATACATACATACTTCATACATACATACTTAAAAACATTTTTCACTTTGAAAGAATTTTATTTCAACATGTCCATCAGTCGGACGGGAGCGAGCGTTTCGACGATTTTACAGCATAAATCTCTAACGCGGTAGCTAAGCTTTTAGCGTCCTTTCATATTCAGTGTACCGTGTTTTGATATATTTTCACGTTATATTTAACGTCATATGTAATATTTAGTTTTATTTAAATGTTTCCTTTATATTTTATAGCGATGGCTTTTAAAAATAAGTAGTAAATTATTTATTTATGAGGATTAACAGCGAAAACGTGCAAATTAGAAATGAAACGTTTTTAGGCTTTAATTTTTAATAGAACAGAAAAAGTATCCTAGTTCCCAGGTTCCCTCTGCCAGGGATATAGCATAATGCTAAATAAAAAAACCGGACAAGCGTGAGTCGGGCTCACCCACTGAGGGTTCCGTATAAAAATTGGAGGTCTCGACTTTTCTGAAATTCAGGCTTAGCTTAACCAGAACCCTTTTATTTGATACCTCACTTGAACTAGCGGCTTTAAAACCAAATGTGGGCAACATTTGCATTTAACTCTTTAAAGGCTATTGTTTTTTACGATTTAACCACAAATGTATAGTTTTCATTTATTATTTTTATTAAGATAGATTTTTTCCTGAACTAATACTACGTGTATATGATAGCTGCCAAATTTCATATTTTTAATTCAACCGGAAGTACTCTATTCATTCTGATTCCCTTTCCCGAGCTTATTGCTATATAAACGGCCATATCTTTTTTAAATTTTAGTAAATGTAGAAATACGTTTTTTCTCAGGAAATCATGGTGCCTCAGATCTAGGTATATGGTTTGAAACTCAACTGGATATCTCCAAGCATCCCTGAGATAAAAGCTCTTGACAGACAGACAGACGGACAACAAAGTGATCTTGTAAGTGTTCATATTTTCCTTTAAAACTACGGAACTCTAAAAAAACATTATATTATATAAATATTGTACTAAATACACAAAAGCCACCATTCGTGCTGGGTGCATTACGGAGTCATGTCCATGTTTTATTTATTCGTCTGCGTCTGGGAAGCGAGCATTAGTGTCGAATTTTCCCCCTGCATTGTACGAGCTGGCTTTGAGCGTAAAATAATTTTTATGTTCCGGTATATTTAAAATTATATGTCCGTTCTTTTTTAAATTATATGTACGTTTTTTTTCAGATTTCTCAATTACCTTGTTAAAAGTTTACTAAACAGGCTATCGTGGCGCAGGTGCATAAACATGTGACTGTAACACGACGGTTGTGGGTTCGATTTGTGGGAATCCGAGTTGTCGGGAGAATTAATTATAATTTATTAACATCTTCTGCTTCACTCTGGTACCGAAGCAAAAGCGCGGCGTTGAATTTTGCCACTCCACTTATGCCTAAAAATTCGGCGAAAAGTGAGACGGAACGGAGTGTCTTAACACTAGGTTCCCTTTGCTTACCCTGCTTTATGCGGGAAACAACGGGTAGCTGAAAAAAAATATTACGAAATGTTCAATATAAAAAGCTTACATACTGCAGAATGCAGAGTACTTACTAGGTAATGTTATCCACTAGTTTCTTGCTCTCCTGTCACTCCGTCTCCTTCTATGTCACGTCATTGCGTGTAAAATTGTGGAACATAACATCTCATTTCATCACTTCACTTCATACAAATTAAGTAAAAAAAAGCTATCAGCGTACCAACTATTACTGACAACTATTACTATCAAGGTAAGCAATAAAACATGTCCACTTAAATATATTGTTGCTTAGTTAAAGTTAATTAAAGTTAATAATATTCAAAAACATTTTCGACATATGTAACCAAATGATAAGTAATTTTATCTCAATTATATTTATCTTCTGTTGATCTAAGCACCGACATGTAAAACTATAATCTAACGTTTATTAGTATTGTAAACAGATAACAAATAGTAAAGAAATCAGCTTCACGCTGTATCCCGCATACAGCAGGGTAGGTAGAAGGAACCCAGCGTTAAGACACTCCGTTTCCCACTTTCTGCCGAATTCTGGAGGCATTGCCTGTTGAGTGGCAGAACTCAACGCCGGGCTTAACCTCAACTCCAGAGCGAAGAAATGAAAATATAAATTTAAGTAAATATTTCATCTCCTCGAGTGGGGATCGAACCCACAGCCAATCGATTTTACAGTCACACTTCGTGCCGCTGCGCCACGACTGGCCTCAACAATTAGTATATTAATGACAAAAATTAACATTTTACGCCATTTTCAACGTCCATTCGATATTTAAACAACTATTAATTACTCCATAATGGAAATGTGGTATTGGTTACATAATAAAAATGAACCCACAGTATATTAATTACGCTATCAATTAGCATACAATATTGGATATTGAAGTAACCACCGACGGAGTGTTATTAAATTAATAGTATTAAGGTAATTCGATGAAATTGTAATAAGCTGGTGCTTTTTGATCCCTGGATAAATTGTGAAAGGCGAATGGCGCCCCACTGGACGTCACATGGATGTAAGATCGTACTAAAAGTGAATAAATGTTATTGTAGAATATTTTATGTTATATCGCGATTTTAAATGAAATCGAATTAATCTTAGAAAATAAATTTACGGGCTCCTCCTCCTTCTCCTCAAAATGTGGCGTTGAGTTCCGCCACTCATTATCGCTAAAAATCGGGTATAAGTGTGGTGGATTTTGGATTTTTTTCGTCAGACCAGAAACACATCACGTCAGAGAGTTTTTTTCGTGACGTGAAATATATGGAAAATATTTATATAAAGTAAAATTAAAAATTAACACATTTAAGTTTGCAATCTAAAGTTCCATTTTTGACTATGAATGATTCAATTTATTATATAGATTTTTTATATAAATATGACTAGCGAGTAACGCATACGCGAATTCAATCGCTTAAATTTATCTATATTATATTAAAGCCAAATTATACAAAATTGTTACATAAATTGTAACGTTCGTGATTTATCTCGAACAGATACAGAAGAACGAGTATATACTAGTAGGAGATTCAAAGACCTACCAAATCTCCCAAAACTTCTAAAGCTTCCTACCTAACTAATATACAAACTTACATATAAAATAGCAACCATCATCCAGGCACTCTACATCTCCACATCCACATCTCCGGGGCGCCCTGGCCACGGGCTAAGCTAATTAGGCCCCCCGCTCTGTCAACGTTCGGCCTGGCTTAATGCGTGTGTCTCCATTAACCGCCCTCAGTTTAAACACTGTACACTGTCTGTGTACACTGGGCACTGACATTCGCTAAAATTGATTTGTAACCGAGGGGCCTCGGTGTCTCTATTTGCTGACATACTGTGTTTATTTTCTTTCTGCTATTTAACAATGTTAGTTGTTAGTTATGTTGTTTCTTGTTTTGTTTGGTTTAAAATATCGTATTAGATTAAGGCCCTTGTGGTGCAGGGGTACAAGCGTGGGAGTGTAACGCTACGGTTGTGAGCTCGATTCCCACTCAGGGGAAGTAATTATTATTTATTAATTTCTTTTTGCTCTGGTAGCCAGGCAAAAGCGCTGAGTTCCGCCACCCAACATGCAATGTCTCGAATTCCAATGCCAGCTATATGCGGGATGCAGCGAAAAAAAATGTATTACATATTGTCCAATAATTGGTTATATTATTGAATTTTGAAAGCTATATTTACATTATATTTGAAACTTACTAGCAGTACACATATAATTTTGTAAAAAAAAAGAGAAACAATAAAACATATCGTTTTATAAAATAAATTATATTTAATTATCTATTCATTTAAAGCTTTAAAATTAATTTCTTGATATAAATATATTGAGTATTGTCATATCATTTTTATTTCTCCAAAAGTAACAAAACCTACAAAACACATACACGCTCAAAATATAAACAACTTTTTCCCTGAATAGGAAATAACTTTTTTGTATTTAATTCATTAATAATTATTGCGGCGTTGAGTTCTGCCACTCAACACGCAATGCCTCCAGAATTCGGCAGAAAGTGGGGAACGGAGTGTCTTAACACTAGGTTCCCTCTGCCTACCCTGCTGCGTGCGGGATACAGCGTGAAGCTAATAAATAATTATTTATCTTTTGTAAACATAAGTATAAGATAGTTAATTTCTTCGCCTCTTCCGCTTGCGAAGTGCAGAGTGACGTGTGTTTCTCCGACTCCTCCCTCGGTTATCGTCACCTCTGTATCTGTTCGAGATAAATCACGAGCTATGATGCCCTGTAACAATATAAATAAATGTTCAATATTACATATTATAAAATAATTGGTTGGCTAAAAGTGGAGTTGTGGCGTATTGGCACAAAGTGTGTGGCTGTAATTTGTAAACGCGACGGTTGTGGGTTCGATTCCCAGTCAGAATAAAATATTATTATCTATTAATATTTTATTGTTTTCGCTCTGATAACAAAGCAAAAGCGCAGCTTTGATTTTCACGACGCACCACGCAATGCGTCGAAAATTCGGCTGAAAGTGGGGTACGGAGTGTCTTAACATTAGGTTACTCCTGCTTACCCGCATATACAGCGAGAAGCAGAAAAAATATTTGCACGGTAAAACGAATATTTTTACCATAAATAATAATAAAGTTATTGTGAAATTATTATTCTGGTCTAACTAGTAAAATAATGCACGTATTACTAAGTTTTCTTTGTCCACCATACAAAATGCAAAAAATAAAACAAGCAGTATCCTATACATAAGTAAGTATATTATATGGTCTCGTATGACGCAGTGAAGTCGATTATGTCATATTCTATTAATATCATTATTGTTTATACACTACCCACTCAACTAAATAAAAGTAAAAAAAATAATAGTAAAAAAAAATCAGCTTCACGCTGTATCCCGCACACTGCAGGGTAGTCAGAGCGCACCTAGTGTCAAGACACTACGTTTCCCACTTTCTGCCGAATTCTGGAGGCATTGCCTGTGAATTTGCGTGAAAATATAAATTTAAGGAAAATAATAGTAGGATTTAATAAATATATGAAATAAATACCTTAATTATTCTTTGTTTAGGATCCGTGTACGTATAATCTTTATCCCTTTTTAGGAGCGGCAAAGATCTGTACTTAAATTTGTCAGTTGATACTAACAAGTTGTTCACTCGCGTTCCAAACACAAAATCCTTAGTTTCAAGTAAGCTAGCACATATCACTAACAAAACTAACAAAATGGTTATTTTTCGCATTTTGATTTATTATTATATTATATTTATAATATTTACATTATTATTATTATTTTAAATTAATAATAGGTTAATCTACTCTGAGATGATAGTTATAACTGAGGACTTAGTCATTTATAGTCTGTGGTGTAAAAACAAATGAACGTGTTTGACCTTGTGACACATTCGTGTTTAGAATGATGTGATTTTATGTTGTAATATTATGTCTTTAAGCTTTAAATTTTTATAAAGTATAGAATATAAAGTAAAATGGGTTATATACTAATTTTAACACAATAAACTAATGAAATAATTAAGGTTATGAAGTTTCTCAATATATTATTTTGAATTTAACAAAATAAGTAGATTTAAGACTAGTGTGGTTTTTTCACGGATAACATTAACACGAACAGGACCAAATTAAAATGTGGCTAAAAGGAAACTACCAGTTTCCAAATTAAAATAAAAGAAATCATGAAAATCGGTTCACCCAGTCTAATGTTCTGAGGTAACAAACAAAAAAAAAACTACATAATATAAATACTTATTAGCCAAGTTTAAATAAGAAGGCGTTTTACTAAAAACCATAGATATATGTTTTTTTAAGTTTTTATTACTTTATTAATATAAACGACTGCCGCCATCTTGAATTGGTATAGTTAGATTTTCTTTTTTTACGATAACCAGCAGTTTATGGATACAACAAGGAGATCCTTTACCTCCTCTTTATAAAGAAGTCGGTTTAAAATGCAATATCATAGAAAAAAACATTAAAAAAAGACATAAATATACTAAAAAAAAATATCGAAACGTTAATAGCCAAGCAATTTACATTTCCTTCATCACTATCAGCTATTTGCCTAACCACATCACGTCGCCAAGATTAACTGCGCTCATCTATTGGCTTCCTCACGCTGCATTTGAAATTAATGAGTTGCCTACTATAGACTATAATATATAAGTTTTATTTTATAATTCTTAAAAAAATTGTAATATTATGCTTGTTCTCGTAGTACATAAAATTATATTTGTTAGTTAGGTATTTTAGGTTAAATTTTAGATGTATACGTAAAATTAATATTTAGTAAGATTTATTACGTGTGCCCTTTTTTTATTTCGATATATTTATATCTTTTTCGACGATTCTAAGGAATAAGGTACATCACTTGGTAATTTTTCTTTTGCTTATTTTAACGATATTTGTCAGATGCTTTCTTTTAGCTTCACGCGCTTGTCCCGCCTATATCAGTTTTGGCACAGAAAACATAGAGTTAAGGCACTCAACGCAGTGCCTTGACAATAGATTCTCTCTGTGTAATAGCGGAAAGCGGAGAAAGCCGTCGAAAAAAATACCATTTCACAATTTAAAAAGTAATTCAAGCTTATGAGGCCGTCGTGGCGCAGAGGTTTAAACGTGTGACTGTAACGCGAAGGTTATGGGTTCGATTCGCACTCGAAATTAACTATTATTTATTCATACTTTACATTTTTTCTCTCTGCCTACCCTGCTGCGTGCGGGATACAGCGTGAAGCTGATTTTTTTAAAGTAAGAAAATAAATCATTCCTATTAAAACCAACCAACTTGTTACACGAAGTGTATTCGATTAATAAAAGTCTATCCAAGTTTCATAGTAACGTCAGGACTCAGTGCTTGAGACCAGCCATTATTAATGCAGTGCCGCCGGCGACAGACGGTCAGCCAGAGAGAGCTACCGCTACCGGTGCCAGTACCGGGTAGATGAATGATCCTTATAAAATACGCGTTTATTATTTATAGTTCTTGGAATTGAAATATTTTCATAAATATATGCTAAGTTTTTAATTTTTTAAGTGTTGTTAAAAATTTGGTTGTGGGTGTTTTTTTTTATTTGAATTTTATTCAAATCGTGTATCGATGGCGTATGTAATATGCTTAAAATTAATTTGATATTAATAAAACATTTGATATTAAATATTTTACGATGTATTTTTTTTGTTGTTTTGTTTTTTGTTTAGAAAATGAAGCGTGGTGGCAGCGTCAGTGAAAATAGTCACCCAAAAATGTTTTGATATCTAATTCTAAATAATATAAAGTACTTATTTAGAAAACGTATAAAAATTTGAACGTAGCGGGACTCGAACCCACGCCTTCTGGAAACCGACCAGGCGCTTTGACCACTAAGCCACACGTTCAGTAGGAACGTTGGTTCAGTAGATACGTTCAGTAGGAACGTTGGTTCAGTAGATACGTTCAGTAGGAACGTTGGTTCAGTAGATACGTTCAGTAGGAACGTATGGCTTAGTGGTCAGAGATATGATATTTTGCAAAATACATTTTTTTATTAAAAGTACTTTTTTTGTAATATTTATGCGACCGATAAAACTTAACTTGACGCATAAACCATAAATTATAATATAAAAGTTTACTTGCATATAGAAAATTTGCATTCATTTTGTATAATTTACACGCTCTTTACCATAGCAATTAGTAAAACGAATATAAATTGAATTAAACAAAGTAGACTGTTACAAATGACAAAACATCATGTCATATATATATATATAGAATTTTCGTCGAAGCGCTGACATTTAATAAATAGTTATATAGGGTGTTGTAAACATTGGCAAGTGTCGCTAATGACCACCGTCGTTTATTTTGCTGTCTGTACAAAGATATTCATTTTAGAGCTTTAGTCTTAAAATCATCCTTTGAATAATAATAGTAGAAATGAAGATATAAATTTCTAAGCGGAGAGTGTGAGAATGTGGTGGAATCACCTAACACTTCAGGACAACAAATGATTAAGTACGACATTGTTCATATTTATATGTTCCCTAACACTATCCTTGGAGTGGAACTTCTGATGGTTTTATGTCTCGTAATAAATACATCAGAACATTTTTTTCTGGTTTTAAAATCAAATCAGCTTCACTCTGTATCCCGCACATAGCAGGGTAGGCTGAGGGAAGCTAGTGTTAAGTAACGGAGTATTCTGTTTCCCAATTTCTGTCGAATTTTGGAGACATTGCATGTTGAGTGGTGAAACTCAACGTTGCATTGAACCACGACAAAAGAGCGAAGAAATGGAAATATAAATTTAAATAAATATTTCATTTTGCTCTAGGGATCGAATCCACAACCAATCGCGTTCACAGTCACACTTTGTGCCTAAAGTACTGTAAACTGTCCTTTTGCGTCAAATTTATGTCGTTGGTTTCGAAAAGCATTGTATCAGCACCAGATCAGACGTTGTAAGTGTTGTAATAAATTCGCAGTTTCGCATGTTTGCTCTTGAGGACATTTAGCTGGATGCTATTCCAGACCGCCGCGTCACACGCTTTGATCTACCACCGCCTTTTTGTGGACTTTTTGTTTTGTACGACGACAAATAACTCAAACAGATTTCTTTTATTTGGATTTATTTTGATTTTATCACTCGAGTACAACGTGTTTTAGTGATTTAAATCTGTACTCCGTCATTAGTGAGATCTTCTGACGATTGTAGGATGTTTGGAAAAAGATATGGAATTCTTTACAGGCATTTTAACACTTATTTTTTTATGGTTTGTTATGGGAGTTTGAGATAATAATACTTGTTGGGTATTCTCTTCGTTTTGACTTGCAAAGGAATGGAAATTAATCTGTAAAATATGATAATAGGCGGCGTTTCCGTTTTCTTTTAGGATATGCAAAAACATAATTTTGAATATTAGATTATAAAAACTGAGGCCAGTCGTGGCGCAATGGCACAAAGTGTGACTGTAAGCACGACAGGTTGTGAGTTCGATTCCCTCTCGGTGAAATGAAATATTTAATATTTTCAGCTTCTCGCTCTGGTGTCAAGGAAATGAGTTGAGTTCCGCCACTCAGCACGCAATTCCTCCAGAAATCGACGGAAAATTGTTAACAGAGTGTCTGAACACTAGGTTCCCTCTGCCCACCTCGCTATGACCGGGATACAGCGTGACGCTAACAAAAAAAAGTTACAAAAATGCCCCTATTTCACACGTTTCCATACAATCCCCAATTTAACATTTCTGTTAAGTATATTAGCGTTAATATAAATTAAAGTCACTCCGCGTATCACTGCACACGCAATATCACGTAATTGAGTCAAACGAACCCACGAGCTGAGCTAAACGAATCATACCAGACAGTTCTCAATATAAAATAGCGTATATATAAGGGAACTCTTATTCCCATAATTATAAAGATTAAATTTGACTTTTTTTAATCTATATGTGTGGTCCTTGGTACCGGCGAATTGATATTTCCTCTTTCTGACGAATAGTTAATTGCGTTTCCGGGGGTCTCTCATTGTTTGAGAGCTGATTCCTGGACGTGATGCGTTAGCGTTGTTGTGTCGAATTACATCAGAGTTTGATACTTTATGCTTTGATATATATTATACGGAATAAATATAATTTTTGATATTTGTTTCTATTTACTGGAATCGAATCTATATTTTCATTTCTTCGTTCTGGTGTCGAGGCAAAGCGCGGCGTTGAGTTCTGCCACTTAACACGCAATACCTCCAGAATTTGGCAGAAAGTGGGGAACGGAGTGTCTTACACTAGGGTCCATCTGTCTACCCTGCTGTGTGCAGGATACAGCGTAAAGCTGATTTGTGTTAATTAAAGAAATATTTGTATTTGGTAATTTTTTTGTTATTTCAAACATCGCCTTAAAAGACGACCACAATCATTCCATTAAGAGCAAAGCGAAAAAGAATATTAATATATATTAAAAAAATAAATATCTACGAAGTATTCAATCTTAAAATTGAATTCAAATATTATATCTTGTAATAATAATGATATATCTTGTAATAATATTAGTAAATTCCTCTATTAAAAAATTGGCAAGACAATTAGGTACTATGCGGTCTTGAGTTCCACTACTCAACACGCAATTACTCGAGAATTCAGCGGAAGGTGGGGAAATCGAGTGCTAGGTTAATACTAGGTTCCCTCTGCCTACCCTGCTATATACAGGATGTAGCGTTAAACTATGTATATATGTAATTAGGTACTTTAAAAACGGCTATCTTGAGGCCAGTCGTGGCGCAAGGGCACAAAGTGTGACTATAAAATCGACTGGTTGTGAGTGCGATCCCCACTCGAGGAAATGAAATATTTATTTATATTTATATTTTCATTTCTTCGCTCTGGTGTCGGGGCAAAGTTCGACGTTGACTCGGCGGAAAGTAGGGAACGGAGTGTCTTAAGGTTCCCTCTGCCGACCCTGCTGTGTGCGGGATACAGCGTGAAGCTGATTTATTTTATTTAAAAACGGAATATCCAAGTCAAATATAGTAAATAGTAGTCTTTATTTTGAAATAGCGTAATAAGTAGCACCATACATTATACAAGGATACTGTAATAGTGAGGTTCAGTGACATTGAGTGACGGGACGTGTTTAATCTTTTTTCTCTTAGCGCGACGCGAGGTTTTGTTCTCATATTCTTATGTAAGTACTGATTTGAATATTGGTCGTCTTAGTTATAGGTGGAGATCCCATCGTTTAAAACTGTAGGGATTAGATTTTCTAATGAAACTTATATTTAAGAATGATACATGATAGTAGAATAGATTACACTAGGGTTGCCCAAAAAAATCCTGCCGCAA
>DWQW01006510.1:0-16180 GCA_018249695.1 Heliconius erato demophoon | reverse complement strand
TTCCTGACAAATAGGTCAGGACATAAATTTATCTCAAGTAGTCTTGCAAGCTTTAACATATTGAAGTTGAGTGGGTTTTATGCGTAACTAGGTAATGGAAAATATGAAAATAGCTCTAGTTTTATAGCAGTCTAGTCGTATATTGTCAGTCAAACAGTTTCAGTGGGTAATTTGAATGTGATATAGATATAATAAAAAATACGTTTAGTTTATAAATTTTTGTAAAGTATTTAACCGCAGTAGGGTACTGTTGTGTGCGGGAAACAGCGTGAAGCTGTAAAGTGTTGATTATATTGAGCGATTATTTTTCCAAATTAGAAAAAAATATGCATAATTTATTCTATCACTCAAGTTGTAGTGATAAAAGCTGAAAAAAGTGAAATATAGCAGAGTTTTGGAAATTAATATTTATTGTCACTATCACGTTAAAAAAAAATAACAATTAGGAATGTTCAACAAAATCTCTCATGGAATTGATTGGTCGAATCTCGAATTAAAAAACTAACCATCCAAAGTCATACTAGCAGGTATCTGGTGTTTAATAAAAGTAATGAATTGAGCGTTCAATACTAATAAAAAAAATTAAAAAATTAAATTAGCTTCACGCTGTATCCCGCACACAGCAGGGTAGGCAGAGGGAACCTAGTGTTAAGACACTCCGTTCCCCCCTTTCTGCCAGATTCTGGAGGCATTGCGTGTTGAGTGGCAGAACTCAACGCCGCGCTTAACCTTGACACCAGAGCTAAGAAATGGAAATATAAATTTAAGTAAATATTTCATTTCCTCGAGTGGGGATCGAACCCACAACCAGTCGGTTTTGCAGTCACACCTTGTGCCGCTGCGCTACGACCGGCCTCAATACTAATAAAACATCAACATTCTTCATATGTTCTTTTCATTTTGTGTAAATGATATATCGTTCGGGGTAAATCGTTGAACCATGCCACGAAACTTATTATGTAGATCAGATTATTTGGCAAGATATAGCTACCATTAAAATTATTAAGGACTTTGCCTCTGAATCTACTTGAATATCGCTTAGGCTCTTGAAACACAAATTGTGAATATGCCTTTGACTTTAATGGGATTCGCAGTGATTGTGGATAATGTTTTTTAGCGCTTTACGCCATATCCTGCACATGGCAGGCTAGGCAGAGGGAACCTAGTGTCAAGACACGTCAATCCCAATAAAATACTTCCAGTCCACTTCAATAATATAAAATCAAATATAAGCAATGACTCTAGATTATTTTTGTGAAATTGTGAATACATAGGCTAAGAATAAAGTATATATTAAAATCCATAGATACCCACTTAACACTAAAACTAAACTAAACTACCTTCACGCTGTATCCCTAGCGGGGTAGTCAGAGAGAACGGAACGCCAAACGCTACGGTCTCTGCATACGTTTTTTGGCTCGTCCACTGTTAATCTTCATGCTTTTAACGTGACCTTCCTCCAGTATCTTTGATACTGTGTTTCCAAAGGTCAACCGAAGTACATCTTAAATATACCACTTCATTCACTTGTTCTTATTATATCTTACCATTTACATTGATCTTGCTTTCCGTCTTTTTTTCATTTCTTTGAAATACCAAAAGCTATCTAAATAGAAATTTAACAACCAAGTTTACATGGTGCTGTGGCTTGCGTTTGACTTCATACAAAGCCACGATGACTGCACCTCACCATCGTCTGGGACCAGAAGTAGTCCAAGATGCGTGACCCCACCATATTTGATCGTCTCGGCAGTAACTTCATCTGCTCCCGCTACCTTATGCCCATCGCTGCAAAATGTATGGTTGCTCTGTAAAATTTGATCGTCCTAAAAAGCCTGAGATCTTTCCCTGAGAGCCTTTCCTTGAAGTTATTCGTTTTATCTCTTTCATTCTTTGACTTTTCACGCTTCATCTTTATCAGTATTTTCGTGTGGTTGTTTTTGCAGTTTATACTCTTTTCTTTATCTCTCCCATACATTTATCTTTGCCTGCCATGCTTTCTTCTTTTTTTCTACAGCATCATTCTACCATCCGTTGCGCTTTTTGCTAAAACAGTCTTACAAATTACTTTACCCCATTAGTCAAGACCATGTATAAATTTCTTTGTTGAGTTTAATAGTTTATATGCCTTGTGCACCGTTTACTATAGACAATTGCTGCACAAACCGTTAAATTTATATTTTCATTAAAATAAAAATATTTTTAAATTTTATTACGTAATGAGTAATAAGAAATCCGCGCTTAGAAATTTCATGAACTTGACAAACAATCAAAAGATTTAAATAACTGAATGCACCGTAAAATTTTTATTTCCATTCCTTGTTTACGTCCTGCTGAATAACTGGTTTCTAAATTTTATGAAGCTTTTGTAATATCGCTGGAGGATTATGATGCGTCGTTTCGCGGAAAACAATTTATTTTAATGTATACCGCATAATTTAAGACTTATACTGTATTTTGACGTCATTTATATATCATTTACATAAATTCAATAATGATATGAAATGACACAGCGGTGGTTCAGTTTAATGTCTGACAAAGCGTGACGTTGAGTTACGTCACTCAACACACAATGTGATCGAATTCGAGATACGAGCGGTAAGTGAAGAACGGAGTTTATAACACCAGGATCTCTGACTAATCTGATTTGCGGAATGATGCGTGTAAAAAAAAACAAAAAAATATTCGGTGCCTGTACAAAACTTTATATTCTTCATTTCTGATAATTTTAGAGATAATTCTCGGAGTGGGAGAAAAAATGTGATTTACACTGCCAATCTTTTTAAGTAAAGTATTTGTTATCTGAGGCCAGTCGTGGCGCAGGGGCACAAAGTGTGACTGTAAAACCGACTGGTTGTGGGTTCGATCCCCACGTGGGGAGGATAAAATATTTACTTAAATTTATATTTCCATTTCTTCGCTCTGGTGTCGAGGATAAGCGCGGCGTTGAGTTCTGCCACTCTATACGCAATGTCTCCAGAATTCGGCAGAAAGTGGGGAACGGAGTGTCTTAATACAAGGTTCCCTGTGCCTACCCTGCAGCGTGCGGGATACAGCGTGAAGCTGATTTAATTTTTTAAAGAAAAATATATCATTATATTTTACTTAAAAAAATTAATATTTAGTTCTCTTCAAAGGAACTTAGCGTATGATGTGTACATAATTTACATAAATTTATTCACAACACTAGTAAGTTAATGTGGCTTCACAGACAATACATTTGCAATGAGTTCTAAACTATTTAATACGAATTCCACCATCTGTGTCGCTTTAGACTTTGGCGCGACGCTGGCTTTGATTATGCTTAGACATTAACTTATTTAAATTAAAATTATATTGTACCTAGTGTTAAGACACTCCGTTCCCCACTTTCTGCTCAATTTTCGAACTATTGCGTATTATTTTTGCCTTGATACCGACACTGAAATTAAAAAAATATTTATAAATAATAATTCATATCTGTGAGACCGGTCGTGGCGCAGCGGCACGAGGTGTGACATGCGGAATTCGGCAGAAAGTGGGGAACGGAGTGTCTTAACACTAGGTTCCCTCTGCCTACCCTGCTGTGTGCGGGATACAGCGTGAAGCTAATCTTTTTTTTTATTTATTTCATATCTCTGAGTGGGAGTCGAACCCACTACCGACGAGTTACTGTCACACTCTTGTGCCCCTGTACAATATATTAAGAATAACATCTGTTTTACTATTCACTTAGCTGCATTATACTCTCAAAAATACATATAACAATATTTAAAAATGAAAAAAGATTTTATATTTTAAAGTGTTATTCACACACTTAAGTTTATGAACATATTGCAATTCCGTAAAAACATTGTAAATGCAAAAATTTTATGTCATTTCAATTTGTTTGTAATTAAATTTATAGTAAGAAGTATGACGCTAAATGATATTTTTTTTGTAATTATATTTAAACATAGAAAGTTTGTCTATTTCCATACTATGTGTATTTCCATAATATTATTCGAGAAATTCAAAGAATTACGGAGTTCCATCACTCAACATGGAATTTTTTGGATCAGGGCTGAAAATGGGGAGTGTTTCAACACTAAGGTCTCTTTGCCTACACTGCAATACAGCCTAAAAAAAAACCATGTAGATAGATAACTATACTTATTATCATTTAGAAATATCGACGTATCTTTTTATCAAATCACTTGAAGTAAAATTTGTAAGCGATTAAAATCTTAAGACCGTAATTCAATATAAAAAAGAACTTCAGAGAAATAGTCAATCCATTACAAGGAGATCTATTCAAACACCTGATTGAATAGAGTAGGTGTCAGGGCTTAGAGTATACGTACAAAACGTTAGATAATGGCTGTATCTACTGGAGCCATGCCAAGAACCCTCGATATGCTGATCACATGTGTAAATAGCGTGAATTGTAGTGTTCGATATTCGCCAGAATAGGTTTTATTTATTCTTTAACTTACTAACGATTTTGCTGGATTTTTGGTGTTTTTATATTCTCTTATATTGGAAATTTGTAACAGAATGTTTTGACACTAAGGCTCCATCTGCATATCCTGCTGTATGCGGGGTACAGCATAAAGCTATATAAAGATAACTTATCATATAATATATATAGAAGCCTTATGTTTTATTGCTTTTAATTAGTCTACAAAATCATGGTTTTACAATAAATAATACATGAAAATTTCAGATTAAAATATCATGTTACGTCTCTAACGATGCGAAAATACTTCTTTTAATTGCGCACATGGCAATTATTTGTTTGAATTTTACAAACAACCTTTATAAAATATTTTGATATAAAAGATACAACATTAATGTTTCAGTTCCAGAAAACTACAATATAATACGTTACAAACAAATGAAGTGTCGAATATGAATTTGTTCTAGATAAAATTCTAGTGTGTTATTTAAATAGTAAATATTTTTTTTAATAAACACACATTTTCGTAATCTTGAATTGGATTATATAAAAAAAGGAAGCCTTATTTAACTATTTATCCTAATATTACATATATAAAATTCACAGTATTAATAGACCAAAAAAAAAGAGAACAATAAATCATTTTGCCATGCCTTCGCACATTCTTACACACCATTTGCACCCGACAGGTAACCCAAAAAACATAATGTCTTTCTTTTCATATGTATGTATGTATGTACCTACATGAAAAATGGGTTCCTAAACAGAAAACATTGAAATAAAAACATGTTTTGTGTTTTCACTTCTCCAGCTTCGGGAATGCGTGTCTATAGTGACGTAGGTCGACAGACAATTTCCGTCCATAGCCACTCTGACCGCTGCTCTTTCCCACGGGACTCAGGCTTGTCTGACAACCTGGAAGTTTCACGGAAATAGGATGTCAAGGCGGCCAACCTTCGCCCTCGGGCTACTGAAATTGCTTCCGGGGAGCTTTCATCATGTATGACATGTAAAGTGAACTGTTCATATACAGGGAACCTTCTTATTTGTTTAGAATAATCTTTGTAACTTTTGATATTCAAAGCTCAAAGCACATTCAGTTTATCTTTCCAAATATATATATCTTAATTTTTCCGATTTTTATTCATGTCTTTTCGCTATGTAAATTTTGTGCCGTCATTCGTACCAATTTTGTACCATAATGTTTCAATTAACCAACTTTGTATCAATTTTGTACTATATGTCATAGCTTACCATCGCACTTTACGGAACCAGACCCAGTAAACACTTACCATCAAGGGGCCAGCCATATCTATAAAATACATATGCTTATATTATATACAATATATTTAAAAAGCAGGTAAACCCGTAATTTTATCGACCTACTAAAATTCCATATAAATAATTCAGTAAAAGGAATACAGTGAATTGTTCGGATTGACTTTATTTAATTATGTAATTAAAGTCAATTTGCATTATACGAGTATAGTACTTATACGCAATACAATGTTTGCAATTCTAATTTACTTCTCTTTTTGCTTCTTATCTAATAGACATTTTTTGAGTTTTATTACTTATTTAGAATTTAGTTACTAAACCATTAAGTTAATATAAAGATGTTTAGGTTTGAATCTATTTGTTTCTTGTGAAACATAGCATATTGCAAAAATAATAATTTGAGGCTTTTACCTGACTGTGAACGCGATGGCTGTGGGATCGCGGCTATTGGGGACAGCGTGCTGCTTTGATAATTCATTGGGTACTTTTTAGTAGGTATTAGTAGGTATAGTATGGTAACAAAGAAAATATAAGATACAAAATTACATATTCTATATAACAGATAGACTTGTACATAATGAGCGCGACTGGAAGTGTCACTTAATATTGTTAGTTAATAAAATAATCAGCTTCACACTGTATCCCGCACACAGCAGGGTAGGCAGAGAGAGCTTAGTGTTAAAACACTCCGTTTCCCACTTTCGCCAAGTTCTGAAGGCATTGCGTGTTGAGTGGCGGAACTCGGCGAAGCGCTTTGCCTGGGCACCAGAACGAAGAAATGGAAATATAAATATAAATAAATATTTCATTTCCTCGATTGAGGATTGAACCCACAACCACAGTCACACTTTGCGCCTCTGCGCCACGGCTGGTTAATAGCAGGAACATATTTTGTTTATTAATCGTGTGTAATAATATAAAGAAATTTGGTATCAATTAAGGAATTTAAGTTCTATTTTTAGGCGTAGGCGCGATTCAATAACCTGAATAGTAACAGAATTTACTACGGCTTTTCTATATAGAACTGTGCTTCAGTGCTCTGATTTTTAACTCACAATCGTATTCTCCCCAAATTTAAAAGAATAGAAAATAAATTTCATTTAAAGCTGTGAGAAAAGTAGGTAATGGCATCTCAAAAGCATTTTCAAATGTATTTTTAATGCGCAGCAGTTGTGAAATAAAGGTGCAGAACGGTGATTTTTCTATAATGTTTTCTTTCTAGGATGGTCGTAACAAAAACGTACGAATGTTAGAATATGCTGCTAGCCTATATAAGATATAATCAAAACTTAGAAATAAAAGTCTAATTTTATATACAAATAAATGTTCAAAGCATAAATTGAACTTGCGACTAACAAATAAACTGTATTAATAAAATTGATATTGCGTCGTTACAGACGTTGTCGCAGTAAATATTTTTTTATATTTATAACAACGTTAAATATTATCAATCTCAATTTACGTCAATCTTCATAGAAACTTTTATTATAATATTATTTTTACATTATTTTTCACATACGAAAACGGCCATATATAAGTTGTTATGTAAACCTATTACATAACAACTTATATTTCTGTAAAGATATATGATAACATTTTAAACTTTCTTCAAGCTATATTCCTAGTTATAGATAAATATAATGAAGCTATTCAAATCATTTCTATAATATACAATTTTACAATTTGTTTAAAAAAATAAATAGATTCTTCATAAGTTCTTTGATTTTCACGATTATTACACATTTTAAATGAAACTATTTTAACCAGATTAATCGCGTATATTTAGTGTTTTTATACATTTCTCTAGTCTACCCGTGACTACGGAATACTGCAAAGTGTTCGAAACGTCGTTTACGTCGTCGTAACGGGTTTCCAAAAATGTTTAAAAACACAAAATATACGCGATTAATCCGGTTAAAATAGTTTCATTTAAAACAGATTCTTCTTTAACTTTTCATACAAAAATTTGCTTGCAAACAAAAATATCCTATAGAAAACCAGCTCCTGCTACTTTTAAGATATTACTTTACTCTTAAGACCTTTCAACAAAGTGTGACTGTAAAACCGACTAGTTGTGTTGATCCCCACTCGAGGAGATGAAATATTTATTTAAATTTATATTTCCATTTTCTTCGCTCTGATGTCGAGGCAAAGCGCTGCGTTGATTTCTGCCACTCGACGTGCAATGCCTCCAGAATTCGACAGAAAGTGAGGAACGGAGTGTCTTAACACTAGGTTCCCTCTGCCTACCCCGCTGTGTGCGGGATACAGCGTGAAGCTGATTTTTTTTAAGACTTCAAATAATAAACAGAAAAACCTAAAGCATTCACAAATGAAACACATTTAAAAATAAAACGTTACAGCCTTACATTGTAAATAAGCAATAAAAGAAACAGCCAGAGCAACGGTAATAACTTTAACAGTACTGTTTGTAGAACTACAGTAAAATGCAATCGGGCAAAGTAATGAGGTAATAAGCCAAGGGGCAGACGTAGCATCGGACTAATAAAAGATAATGTGGATATAACGATATCTTTGCGCGATTGTTATATGCCGTTTATTATATCATTTAGTTCTAGTTTATTGTTTACTGTTTAACATGACAGGATTTACAGTCGGCTCTTATATTCGACTTTGATGGAATGAAATCGAGTAGAATTTAATTGTATGGTGTTTCTTATTATATTTAGAGGTCGTCGTCGAGGAGTTGTAGCGCAGTGGCACAAAGTGTGCAAACGAGACTGGTTGTGGGTTCAATCATCGATCGAGGAAATGAAATAATTTATAATATTTATATTTCCATTTCTTCGCTCTGGTGTCGCGGCAAATGCGGCGGTGTTGAATTCCGCCACTAAACACGCAATGCCTCCAGAATTCCGCGGAAAGTGAGGAACGGAGTGTCCTAACACTAGGCTTCCTATGCCTACCCTACTATGTGCGGGATACAGCATGAAACTGATTTATTTTATTAAGATTCCTTTTTATTATGTCTGTTTTATGGCTTATAGCTCCTAGCAATTTATAGTTCCATTTTCCAATTGCTCTTAGACATTTTGAGTTTAGCGTCGGAACCTAACGCTTAGTTCATTTTGTTATTTATTTATATTATTTAGTATTTATGTATATTCTTTATTGTTATTTATGCCTTTAATTTTCTAAAAACTATAGAGCTTAAATAACTGTTGATGTTAAAATATGTAAAAATGTTTTTTTTTTAGGCAGTGAAGTTAGGCTGGGAACCATTAAGACACTCCGTTTCTATTAATAAAAAGAAAATATAAAAACTTCTGTTCCTCGCGTCCCTCCCGCGTGTACAGTCGGACGCTTGTGCCCCTGTACCACGACTGACCTCATAAAAAAAATAATTAACTATACCGCAAATTTAAACATTATAATGTGTAAATTTTAATGAATTTACGTAAAATTTAATTTTAGCATACCAGATTGTCCTACAAATGTGATGTCCAAATAAAGAGATATAACGTCCTTTTTTATCAACTCATGAATATTGGTGTTAAAGCTATAACTCATTGACTTAACAGCGTTGTTTGTCCGACGTAACGAACAATGGACACCTCACATATTATTTACTATAAATTTTAATATTCATGTTATATTTAGTATATGATGTAGGTCAAATGATGAAAATAGTTAACACATAGCAAATCTTATGTCTTCATCTAGAATTTTTTTTTCAGCTTCACGCTGTATCCCGCACACAGCAGGGTAGCCAGAGGGAACCTAGTGTTAAGACACGCCGTTCCCCACTTTCTGCCGAATTCTATAGGCATTGCGTGTTGAGTGGCAGAACGCAACGCCGCGCTTAGCCTCGACACCAGAGCGAAGAAATGGAAATATAAATTTAAGTAAATATTTCATCTCCTCGAGTGGGGATCGAACCCACAACCAGTCGATTTTACAGTCACACTTCGTGCCGCTGCGCCACGACTGACATCAAAATCTAGAATATTATGCCAACAAAACATGATATTCCTAGTGAAATTTAACTTCATTCGCGGTTTCTGTTAAATAGGTTATGCCATATCCAACATCAAAGCTCGTGCATTGCTAAAGTAGAGGCTTAACCAAAATATTTTTAAAATAAACTCACACGAAAACGTGTGTTTTTTTATCTGTTTTTTTATATTTGTACAGATTAGGTTTATTATATATATTTTTTAGACATACATAGATTATCACAGTGGCGTAGCTAGGGTATTTGCTGCCTGGTGCGGCTTAGGACTTGATGCCCTTTAAAATGGTCAAAATAATTTCAGATTTCAAAACACAGTAGAGTAGATATATAATTTTTTATTGCTTCACACCTATAATAACTATATATAATTTTAAATAAAATTATTTTAACCGGATTAATCGCGTATATTTAGACCAACAAGCCACCCACAGTAGAGAGATTGCCGGCATTTCTACCATATGTCAAGGGGGTTGCAGACATGATTGGCAACATCTTAAGAAGAGCTTCCATAAAAACCATATTCAAACCTAACAAGAAAGTGAGCCAATTCTTGAGACCAGTAAAAAGTAATATTCCTTTACAGAGTGCAGGTGTATACAAATTAAACAGTGACTGTGGCTTATCATACATCGGTCAAACAAAGAGAAGCAACGGGGTGAGGGTGAAGGAACACATCTCTGATATCAAGAATGAGCAAGTGTCGAAGTCAGCTGTGTGTGAGCATACTGTGGATAAACCCAGCCACTACATTAGGTTTGGTAAATCACAAATCCTCGCTAAGGAAAACAGATACATTCCTAGAATGATCCGCGAGACTATTGAAATACAAAAACATCCTAATTTCAATAGAGAGGATGGCTGGAAACTTTCTACCACCTGGGATCCACTCATAAAATCATTAAAATCTCGAAGCCACCATACCCGAGGGCAAGATACTATCAGCTCACTCTGCAGGAATCCAGGGCAGTATGCGAGGCAATTAAGAAATCGTTGGCGGTAGTTTGATATAATAATTATGTCAACTGAAAGACGAATGCCACCTCAGTCTACCCGTGACCGCGGACTACTGCAAAGTGTTCAATTCAAATTTATAAAAATCAAATGTATAAAAATACAGAATACTTAATCCGGTTAAAATAGTTTTATTTAAAATGTGTAATAATCGTGAAAATCAAAGAACTTATTAACTATATATAAGTTATAATGGGGGTATAATGGTGTGTCAAGTGGCAACGATTGCGGCGTTGGAGACCGCCACCCAACACGCCATGTCCGGAACGACGGGAGGTGGAGAACGGAGCTACAAATAGCTACGTGGAATGTAAGAGGAGGGATGGAAGAAAAGATGAATGAACTGTTAGATGTGATGGATGATAGAGATTTGGATGTCGTCTGCGTGACTAAGACCTAGCGGAAGGGCAATAACACTACCGATTTACCGGGGAGTCGAGTCGCTTTCTGGGCCGGCGTACCAGAAAGCCAGCGGGGCGTAGATAAGGGCGTAAGATGTAGGTGTGCTATTATCCTCTCGATTGGTTAGTGCAACGGTTAAATACAAGGCGATCCACCTGGGACTGCTTTGGATTCGCTTTAAGCTGGACATAACAAGAATATTCTTGTTAGCGGCGTATGCGCCAGTATCCTCAACTCCATTAGGCGAACTCGAGGAGTCGAGTTTTGTAATATGTGGCGATTTGAACAGGTGAAACGGAACTGCGCGAAGCGGTTACGAGGGAGCGCTAGGTTAGTATGGTGACAAGAGAATAAATGAGACTGGAAAGCTTATATTGGAAATTTGCAAGAAAAGGAATTTGTTTGTGGCAAGCACGACGTTTGAACACAAATAAATTCACATGTATACATGGGAGCGAGCGGAAGTGAAAAGTATGATTGATTTATTCCTAGTGGCTCAGCGTATTCGAAGCCAAGTTATAGACGCGAGTGTTTAGTGGTTCTGAGCTGGGAACAGACCATTATCTAGTCGTTGCTAGAATAAGGGGTCTGTTTGCAGGTTGGTGCAACTACACAAGGTATCCAAACTTGGAGTCGAATTATCCCATAAGAAATTAGAAGCTTCAAGATCCACCGATTAGAGAGGAATATCAAGAAAGAGTTTCCAAGAAGCTAGATAGCAGCGAATCTGGAAATGAAAGTATTGGAGTATGCTGGTAGAACCTTAGGGATTGCATGAAGCAGCAATAGAGGTATGTGGTAAAGGGAAAAGAGCCTTCCTTTACCAAAAACCGCGACGAATGGTGGGATGATGAAGTGGAAACTGCTATAGAAAGAAAAAAGGAAGCATGGCAGGATTATAATATATAGGCCTCAGCTAAGGATAAAAGTATGAGGGAAATTAAAAATAAACAGTATAAGCTACAAAAGCACCAAACGAAAGTACTGATGAAGATGAAGCGTGAAAAGGCAGAGAATGAAAGAGACGAAAGGTTAACGAACAACTTCAGAGAAAACACGTAGCTTTTCTGACGAGAAGTTAGTGTTTCTCGAGGTTGCTTGCGAGGTTGCTTTCGAAGGACGATGAAATTTTAACGGAAGAACCACACATTTTGCAGCGATGGGCGGAATTTTACAAGGAGATGTATGAATGTGATGGAGTTCTCAGTCTCAAGTAACAGCGAAATGTTAAGTCTTGATGTAGCTGATGGTGAAATCAGTATAAAAGAAGTTAAGAATGCAATACGAAGTCTGAAATGTGGTAAGGCAGCGAGAGCAGATGGAGTTATTGCCGAGATAATCGAATATGGTGGGCCACGCATCTTGGACTTGGTCTGGTTTTTGTGCAATTTATGCTGGAAATCAGGGGGAGATCCCAGATGATTGGCGACGTGCGTTCATCGTGCCTTTGTCTAAAGGCAAAGGTTCACAGAAAGACTGCGCAAGCCATAGGGCTATCAGGTTTGATTGACAGAAAGGCTGTTGTAGGAGGCCCAAGGAGGCTTTAGACCCGGAAGAGGGTGTATTGATCAGATCTTTTCCCTCCGCATGATCACGGAAAAATTTATGGCCGTTAACCAAAAAGTTTTCTGTACTTTTGTGGACTTGGAAAAGGCGTTTGACAGAGTTGTAAGAGCGAAATAAGAGCGAAAAGCGCAGGTTGCTCCCGCGCGCTACTCCGAGCAGGCCGTCGAGGGGGACCACACACCCTTGACTCCGCGACGTGCCTTGCAGGCTCCCGCCGCCACGCTTCGCGGAAGACTATTGTCCCCGCGTCTCGCGGCCAGTGGCGGTCGAGGAGGAGCACCGTGAGGTTTTAGTGGGTATTGGGACGGCCTACATCTGCCAGTCCGCAAGTCCCACATAACCCGCTCGATTCCCCACTCGGGCCGGTATCCGTAACAGGATTTCCTCACGAAAAAAAAAATGTCAGCTTGGTTATTCAATTTTTATGTAGCGGTATTTGGATAGCTGTCTCCATGGAGTGAAACAAAGTAATATGGGAGTGAAAGTTGGCCTGAAGTGAAAGGTGACCTGAATGTGAATTGCCTGCTGTACGCAGATGATGCAGTGCTTATTGCATCATCAGAATGCGAGTTGCAGGCATTGGTCACCACTCTGAAAGAAGGGTGTGAAAATAATGGTCTAAGCCTCCATGCGAATAAGACAAAGGTTCTGAAATTCATCTGAAGGTCATTTTTGAAAGAAATGATGAACGGACGCAAAATCAGTGTAAATGGTAAAATATTAGAATAAGTGAATGAAGTGGTATATTTGGGAAGATTGTTCAGTAGAGATGGAAAATACGAGATGGATGTGGAAAGGTGTATTGCTGCCGGTAACAGGGTTAACGGAGCCTTAGCTGCATTGATGTGACGGCGAAACGTCAGCACAGCTGCGCGTTTGGCCGTACACAATGCAGTGTTGGTACCGACGCTGTTAAACGACAGCAAAACGTGGGTATTACAGAAGAAGAATGAAAGAAAGATGAATGCCGTGGAGATGCGATCTCTTCGTAAGATATGCGGAGTCAGCTTAGCTAGAGATACACAGAATGGCAGGTATTAGCGAGGATGTCACGGTGAGAATGCAGAAGAACACGCTCAGCTGGTTTGGGCACGTCGAACGAATGAGTGATGAAATAATGGAAAAAAAAATTATGATGGAAAAGTGAGTGGTAAGAGAGATAGGGGGACACCTCGGTTGACCTTCGAAGACACAGTATCAAAGATACTGGAGGAAAGTCACTTAAAAAGCATGAGGACTTCCCGGAGGGCATGTATGAAGGGGTTGATAACAGTGGACAAGGCGAAAGAGGTATGTAGAGACCGTAGCGTTTGGCGCTCCGTTCCCTCTGACTACCTCGCTAGGGATAAAGCGTGAAGCTAAGTTAAGTTAAGTTATAAATTATAACATTAGATTTTGGTAAAAAAATTGCAAATATTTAAAACGGAGATTACGCGCTTTTTGACTAGCAAAGTCATTAATCACATTTTCAAAATCAATAGTATCGCCTAGTTCATGTTCAATTGACATGATAGCGAGATTGTATTTTTCATTTTCATTCTCTTATTTTTCTGGTACATTCCTTGATTCTTGATTGAAAAAAAATTAGAAGAATTGATCGTAGACTTTGATGCCCCTTTCCATTTGTTGCCCGGTGCGACCGCACCGCTCGCACCCCCCCAGCTACGCCACTGGATTATCATAAGTCCAGTCCAATTAACAATGATTTCAATTCATTTTAATATAGACGATAGAAAACCAACAAAATTTCATAGTCAACTATCTCCATAAATCTCTTATAATATTTTCTGAATGAACATTATTTATTTTATTGCTTTCAGTTATCACATATATATTTTTTCACATAATAATATGACTTTTATTCTTATATAGGTAATCCTAAAGTAAATCTTACATATTTTCGCAAACGTAGAAATAAACTTGTGAAATATAATCATGATCTATAATATAACATTTAGTTGATAAAAGCTATTCCAGCAAAATAGCTATTTTGTCACATCATTACTGGGACGACTGTAATTTTCGAGTCAAGCAAAAATAAAAGAGGCCAGTTTTCTCATGACCATTTTATTCGGTCACTTTTATTATAGAACTTACAAATCTTATATCTAGTTAAGTTATATATATTTCGTTATTCAATGTCTACATAATAATTAATTAGGCTACCGTGGCGCAGTGGTACAATCGATCTCAATGCCCCGGTGTAAAGAAGGCACGGAGTTGAGTTTCGCCAACTCAGTGTCTTAAATAATGGCGGAGAATGTAGTGTTATTGGATTTGATGCTATCACCATAAAAAAAGAAACTTAGATTTGGCTACCTTAATAGGAACTTATTAATTCGTCGCTGGCCACCTTGAGAATGTGGTAGAAATATATAAAATGTAATTGCAAAGTTAATGTACTTACACAAATATACACTCAGAGCCCGAGCTGGTCACCAATCTCGTTTGCGCTGTTTTAATCCGCGGTTCCGACCTCAATACAATCAATATACGTTGAAGCTAAATTGAAAAATTGAATTGGAGCTCGGTTTAGCGCTTTTTTATGCTATTATATTTCAGTTTGAAATAACATGTACGTAAGAGTTTCATTTTAACGCTTATAAAATATTCTAACTACAATTTTACGTATATTTTTTATATATGCATAAACATACGTATACTAAAGTAATGTGGAGATTTTGATGTAAAGGTTGGGTATTTCTAGCCTTTGACCAAAACACGTTTGGCGTTAGAGGCACTTAAAGTCCCATAAATTAGTAGGAGCTGCCCGCAAACGGCGAGGTGGGTGTTTGGTTCGTGAGTAATGGCCTCCGAGAGACCCAGTCAGGCCCGTAATGTTAAAAATTCTGTGTTGCCAAACCAAACCATATTCCAATAAATTGCCTATTGTATATTCTTTTGTAATTGTGTATATTTTTCTAATAATATTTATTTTTTGTTTCAGGTAAATCCCTATAATAGATAAACTTCAATTACACAAGCTTACTGCGACACTGTATAAAAGTTGTTAAATTTGCAAGTATCTAAGGAAAGGTGCCACAATATATTCGAAAATACAATAAAAAAATTATATCAACAATTGACTAAAATTAATTAAATTGAGGCCAGTCGTAACGTAGCGGCACGAGATGTGACTGTAAAATCGACTAGTTGTGGGTTCGATCCCCACTCGAGGGAATGAAATATTTACTTAAATTGATATTTCCATTTCTTCGCTCTGGTTACGAGGCAAAGCGCGGCGTTGAGTTTTGCCACTTAACACGCAATGCCTCCAGAATTCGGCAGAAAGTGAGGAATGGAGTGTGTTACACTAGGTTCCCTCTGCCTACCCTGCTGTGTGCGTGATACAGCGTGAAGCTGACTAAAATTTATCAAAGAAAATAGCAAGGGTGTCAAGGTTGTACCAAATTATATTTGGAACGAGATAGTCAAAACGCATTATAGTGGAGACGATAACTAATTGGGTCAGACGAGGGTCGTCTGGTCACCGAGGCCCGATAGCCCTACGCACGCGTCGCGACGTCACA
>DWQW01006509.1:0-16181 GCA_018249695.1 Heliconius erato demophoon | reverse complement strand
TAAATTTGAACGTAGTGGGACTCGAAACCGCGCCTCCTGGAAACCGACCAGTCCAGGAGGCGTGGGTTCGGGTCCCGCTACGTGCAATTTTTTATACGTTTTCTAAATAAGTATTTTTCTTTCCTAACACTATAACACTATAAAAATGTTTAAAATATATAGATTATTTGCGATCAACAATGATTAATATTCTACTCAGTCAATAAAATTAACTTTTTTTTTAATTCCTGAGATAAAGAATATAAAGTAAAAGAACGAAAAAAAAAACTTTGAAAGAAACTCTTCTTATCATGAATAATTAATTGATCGTTGATAAATCAATAGCCCGTGATCATTGATCCGTTACCGGTACCTACTACGTAATTCGCAGTTCGTAGTCACAGGTTCGCAGAGTGTGACTGTAAAATCGACTGGTGTGGGTTCGATCCCCGAACTCGATTATCTCGAGGAGATAAAATATTTACTTACATTTGTATTTTTATTTCTTCGCTCTAGTCGGTGTCTAGGCAAAGCGCGGCGTTGAGTTCCGCCACTCAACACGCAATGTCTCCAGAAGTCGGCGGAAAGTGGGGAACGGTGTGTTTTATCACTAGGTTCCCTCTGCCTACCCTGCGGGATACAGCGTGGATTATACAGCGGGATTATCGATTATCGATTGTGGATACGATTCCCACTTGTGAATTAATTATTTTCTGGTAACAAGACGAAACTCATTGCTCAGTTCCGCCCATCAATTCGGAATATCTTCCAACTTAGGGGGAAAGTGGGGATTGAAGTATATTACGCTAGGTTCCCTCTGCCTACCCTAGACACAGTCTGAAGCTAAAAATGAGGAAATGTAATTTTTTTAAATCGGCACTTAAAATACAGTCAAAGGTTGCTAAGAAACGTGATTTCTACTGAGAATTGAGGAAAATTGTTTCAGAAATATAAGGGGATGCTTTCTTTGATGTCACCACTTAAACTAACAAAGTAGCTGCATAAAACCTTTGGAACTCACAAATGAGTTAGCAGCTTGTAGTCTTGCTTTGTGTTTCTAGACATACTTAGATAAAATTTGTTAATGACAGTAGACTGGCACAATTAGGATATATACAAAAGTACTAAAAAGAAAGAAGCTTCACGCTTTTTCTCGTCTAGTAGGGTAGACACGGGGATCAAGACACACCGCTCTTTTCTTTCTACCTATTCTAGGCACTGCGAGTTGAGTGGCGGAACTCAACGCTGCGTTTTGTTTAACGGAGCTGAAATTAAAAACGAAAATATTGTCGCACTACAACCATCGCTCTTGCAGTCGGACAGTATCCCGCACAAAGCAGGGGGAACTTGGGATCCTAGTGTTAAGATACTTCGTTTGCCTTTAAGATACTTCCGTTCCCCAATTCTGCCGAATTTTGAATTCTGAAGGTATAACGTGTTAAGTGGCGGAGTTCAACGCCGCGCTTTACCTAGTTATCAGAGCGAAGAAAATTTAAATATTTTTAAATCATTGCCTGCCTGTGTGAACAATCAGTCTTTAGAATAATATTTATTTTCTAAAATACTATTCTTACTTTATATCAATAAATGACATGAAGTAGGGTGTTGAAATATGAGCTCTTTGAAGCTGAGGAATTAGTTAGAGTGGCCACACCGCACAGTTTATCAGTAACCGCGTTTGTGTTTCAGTTTCAAAGGTACACTGAAATTACTTAATTATTTATTATTTAGCTTATACTAACAGGTCTAACTTCTATAATTAAATTCATGAATATAACATGAATATTAATGAATATTAATAATTTTGACAAATAGTGAACTAGGCCAATATGTATTTATTACGATGGTATCATTACCGAAGTCTCTGCTCGCGAACAAAAGAGAATCACACAGATCGATTTTTAAAAGATTCACGCTGTATCCCGCACATAGCCTATATAGGCAGAGAAACCTAGTGTTAAGACACTCCGTTCCCATACTTCCATTCCCTACTTCTGGAGGTACGCAGTTCTGGAGGCACCCAATTCTGGTGGTACCCAATTCTGGAGACATTGTTGAGTGGTGGAACTATATAAGTATATAATTATGTAAAATTATTCCATTTGTGGATTCCACCGCTCAACACGCCACGTTTAGAAAATTGGGCGTTGTTTGGGTAACGGAGTGTCTTAAAAGGTAACATTAGATCTACGATCTACCTACGGGTGCAAAGAATTTATGTCAAGAACGGAGTGCCTTGACACTAGATTTACTTTGTTTTGGTTACACTGCTATGCAGAAAGACGTGTGAAGCTGAAATATTTGAACCTATTTACCCAGATATAAAAATAGTTTGTTTTACGAATCAGCTGACCGCTAAATCTTACCATCAATTGATGGTCGCTGACGTCATCGCGCGGTGGAAAAGTAAGAAATACTGTTTACTGCATAGATCTATCTCGCGATGTACTGACTCAGTATGGTAGGTATGTGTGTTTATAAAGTGACTGGCATCGATTGGCAAATACCGAAGAGCTCAGTAGCGTGCCATTGGATAGGCCTATGTTCGAAAACACGCTGATTTTTTTTAGCTTCACGCCATATCCCGCATATACCAGCGTAAGCAGAGGGAATCTAGTACTAGGACACTCTGATGATTGGCGGAACTCATCGCCGCGTATTATCTTGTTACAAAATGAAGAAAACAAAAAAAAACATTTTTCGAAAAATAATTTTCCCAACCATGGCGCTTACCGATACGCGTTGTGTCATTGCATCATGAAGGTTTTTCTTTCAAGTCTGTTGCTTTCAAGTCTCATGATGATATTTAGAAAACGCATTACGATTTGAAATGTAGGGGGACTTAAATTCGCACGTCTTGTTTATCTTCCAGCGTCACACTGTATTCCGCACACACCTTGACTTAAGACACTCCGTTCCCCACTTTCCGCCGAAGTTTTCGAGGCATTGCGTGTTGAGTGGCGGACTCAGCGCTGGGCTTTTTTTTACCTTCCGAAATTCTTTTACGCTTGTTACAACTTATTTTTGTTGTTAGCTTTTCTTTAGAGAGATTTTCATACATTTCCGTTATTATGATAATATATAATTTTATTCATTAACAATTTTATACGCTTTTTATATATTTTCATTTTCTCGATGTAACATAACACTTTAATTTTTTTTTATCAGCTTCCTACTAACCTAGTGTTAAGACACTCCGTTCCTCACTTTCTGCCAAATTCTGGAGGCCTTGCGTGTTGAGTGGCAGAACTCAACGCCGCGCTTAACCTCGACACCAGACCGAAGAAATGAAAATATAAATTTAAGTAAAGGGGATCGAACCCACAATCAGTCAGTTTTACAGTCACACTCGCTGCGCCATGACTGGCCTCAAATTCAACTTTAAATAATGATAATTATTATAATGACAATGACAATCACAAAGCACAAAATACAATTTTGCCTACCCAGATACATAAAATAATGACATTAAAATGTGAAAAAATTTGTTTCAATTAAATTTAAGCCATTCATCGCATTCAGCTAGATATTTCATCACGGCAAAATTATGATGTACCAAGAACATCAATAAGAGCGGCTGTCATATTTTAGCACGATTCATCAATATATAAATAGTCAATCTTCAATTAGATTGAACGCACAACTACCACGTTCATTCAGACGTCCCTAACATATGTAATATATAGATATATAGGTCTAGTATGGTAGAGGCCAGTTTAGGGGCACAAGTGTGTGGCTGTACGGGTGCGACTGATTGTGGGTTCGTCCCCAGTCGAGGAAATGAAATTTATTTTAAGGTATATTTTCATTTCATCTTTTGGTGTCGAGGTAAAACGCGGGGTTGAGTTCCGCCACTCAACACGCAACGCCTCGGATATTATGTGGGGAAAGGAGTGTCTTAACACTAGGTTCCATCTGTATATCATATCCGATCATGCTGTATGTGGGATACAGCGTAAAGCAAATTCAAGACATTGTCCCAAAATCGGAGAATAAAAATAATATTTACAGTAGGGATCGAACCCACACCGTTCATGAGTAGAATGGCAACGTACCTATATACAATACAATATAGTAGAAATTCTATTAACCGGACTAATTGTGTTGTAGTTAAACATACAGATAAATAAATATCCGGATAGTCGAATGTATCGTCAGAAGGCCGTTGTGGCGCAGCGGCACAAGCGTGTATTTTGGATTCGATTCCCACTTGAGGAATTGATTTATTTATTTATTTTTTGAGTCTCGTCACTCAACACGCAATGTCTCTGTAAGTATTTTAGTACTAGATTCCTTTGCTTACTCTTTCTGTACCCAGGATACAGCTTGAAACAAAAAAAAAAAATTATAACGTATATTACCTACTAGAAAATTACCAGAGAAACTACACTTTTTAATAAAAAAATTGTACTCATACATTTATCTATCGGATCGAAGATATCGTCCGGATAATGGCGACCTCGTATAACTAGGGTCCGGATGAACTGGTTTTCTCTGTATATAAAATACAAAAACATATATATTTTCAACTTCACGCTGTGTGTACGGCCGCACACAGCAGTAGGCTGAGGGAACCTAGTGTTAAGGCACTCCGTTCCCCAAGTGGGAACGAAAAACATATATGTATATATGTATAGTATGTGTGTGGTAGTCACGTTTAGTACCAACTCGCGAGTCGCGATACATCTCGGTGTATTTCAGACTTCAGTGATATTGTAAGTGCGATCTACGTAAACGCCGGCGAGTCTGCCAGCAGAGCGCGTGGCGCTGCATGTGTGCGCGTATAGAGTAGTGGAGCGCTGGATTGCCCTCTGAGAGGGAAACGGCAGTAAATATTTTTTTTTTTTTAAATACATTAAAATAATCTTGATATTTATTTAGGATTTGAAACAATGTGGTTGCTTAAATTTTTCTAGATAATTTTTCTAGAATTTTTCTGAACATACTTGTTGTAGTTTTAGGATAAGTTTTAGTGCATAAATATGAAATTAGACTTTAAAACAATGTTATTTTATTTGCAATTGTTTTTGCTTGGTGCGATATCGTGCAAATGCAATCTGTCTTTCATTTAAGTCCAATAAACATTGTGTGCTTAGTGAGAGAGTTGAGTGAGAAATATTTTATTTACCAGAATAACAGCGGAGAAACAAATCATTTTTATCTGAATATCTTGCGTTATATTTATTTATCACATTTTTCTATATCTTATTTATATATCCTTCTTGATATTATAAAATATTTTTATAATTTTTATACGTTTTCTTTATAAATATTATAATATAATATTAGTATCCTATATGGTGTAATATAAAATATTCATATGTTTTATATGACAATAGTTTAATTTTTTTTATAGTATGCTTGATTCTCATCGAAGCCAGTCGTGGCGTAGTGGCACGAAATGTGACTGTAAAATCGACTGGTTGTGGCTTCGATCCCCACTCGAGGAGATGAAATATTTACTTAAATTTATATTTCCATTTCTTCGCTCTGGTGTCGAGGCTAGGCGCGGCATTGAGTTCTGCCACTCAATACGCTATGCCTCCAAGATTCAGCAGAAAGTGGGGAACGGAGTGTCTTAACACTAGGTTCCCTCTGCCTACCCTGCTGTGTGCGGGATACAGCGTGAAACTGATTTGATTTTTTTATTTTGATTCTTCTATGAATATATATAAAAGAATTTGTAATTTTTTTCGCTATAAACCATACAATGTAAATATAAAATAAACAGTTTACTACTAATAATATAATACTTAAAAAAAAAGAATATTTCAAAAGTTTCACAAAATTTTATAAATGAATAGGCATCATCTACAAATCGCCTAGTCTTTGTCGACGCTCGCATTGCGCATGTGTGCGTGACGCCATAACCCGCGGATTCTAACCTAAATTCGAATTTCGAGCTTCGCTTTCCGCGGACGCGCCCGGCCAGCGCTAATTTAAAAATAAAACTATTTTTCTCACATTCGACGAACAACTTCGCGTTATTCTGCCAAACGTTTTTTTACATAATTTTACCTATTTATAAGAATTCTGAAAATTATTTGAATTTTTAATTTAGGTTTTTCTGTTTTGTGTTGAAAATAGAAAAAAATATTATGGTTATAAATAGTGTAATGGTATTTCGGTGACATATCGACCTCGACGGTTTTCGCGGTCTTTTTTGACAGTGTTGTGTTGTGTCACTCAGTGTGTGGATTGAAATTTATATGAGGTTTGTCTATTTTTAATATTTATAGGCTAATTACACTTAAATAATGATATAAAAGTAAAAAAATATATTTTATTAAAATAGGTAAAACTATATTGTAACTAAAAACAAATAAATTTAATATCTTGGTCAATTGGCCAAATTAATTATTTCGTTTATGCCAGTTATTATTTTGTGGATATCTTAGCCAATTTCGATTTATATAAAAAATGCAATATCAGATAATTATACAAGTAACAAAGTATGTAATGATATTACATTGGTAAATAAAAAATAATATTTATATACTATAAATAAATATGTAGTTAAGTATATAAAAATTTACTTATATTTTTTTGTTATCTTTATACTGCATGTAGCAATATAGGCGGAGGGGATATAGTGTTAATACACTCTGTTTCCAACTTTTCGCCCAATTTTGTTATCTTGTTATCGGAGCGGGGAAATGAAACATTTTTATTTCCCCGAATTGATATCGAACGCACAACCGTCGCGTTTTACAGTCGTACTCTGTGCCGCCGAGCCATTTTAATTAAATTGTTTGTGTAATCTTTACGTATTTCGCGCGTTTTGCATTTGCATTGCTTGAACATATTTAATAAATAAATAAATATTATTTGTTAAAAATAAATTAAGGAAGATGATAACATTATAAGCTATGATCAATTAAATTGCAATTTTTTGTTTGTCTATTCTGTTCTCTGATCTGTTCATCAGTTTCGCGTAAATCTTCCTCTTAATCGATCAGAGAAAGAGAGTTACCTGCTAACTGCTTAGTGTAATGATATTTCGGTACCATTCGGAACTAAACGCCGCGCTTCGTCTTTTTTAGACCCCATAAATAAAAATAGCCAAATAGTAATATTGTAATGAGGTTAGCGGGAAACGGAAGTGGTAATGGGAACGAAGTGTCCTAACATTAAGTTTCCTGGTTTCTCTGCCCACCCTGCTACATGTAAGATAAAAAAATAAAAAAGCAATGACATTACCAATTGCTGTGTTTATACTATGTAATGTCAATTTTCTGTTTACAGAAGATGTTCTAAATATACCTAATATATATTAATGCTGCTATTCGAATAAACACTAGACTAACTACTTTGTTCAATGGCAGCGTCAAGTACGCTTCTGTTTAGGTACTAGTATTAAAATTTATTATCATTGTGATAATATTTTTAAATTAAATAATATATACTATACTTCTAAACTAATATTATGATGCTCAAGAGTTTGTTTGTTTTAGCGCGATAATCTCAGAAATTACTACTTCATATTAAAACCATCTTTTTTATTTTGGTTAGCTTACAACTAATAGTACCTACTTTCTATAGGAAAATTTTTAGGTTTAGCCTATATTCCAATATAATATCACGTAATAACACTGACCACTGACCACTGTACTCGTACCTGCGCTGCGGTCAGAGTTAGAACGTATGTATCATATTGTGTATGACACATTCGAATTGCTTACTTTGCTATTTTCTTTTGACCACAATCGGACATGGTGGCGCATAAAAGATAGTAGTTATAAATAATAGAAATAAGCTTAAAGTATGTATGTATTGTATAGAGAATGTATGGCTCAGTGGTCGCTTGGATGGTAAACTAGAGACGCAAGTTCAAATCTCGTTACGTTAAATCTTTTATACGTTTACAAAAAGTGTATTTATATTAATGATATATCTTATTGAAAAGTCTCGTGACTTCATTTGGGTCAATACAATACATTTGGAACTTTCCATTTATATTAAGCAGCCTTTGAGTCTTCATACAGTCCGCCAGTGAATAATGCTCCACTAGCACGCTCAAAACCAATAAACTAAGAAATGAACTGAATTGAACAATTTGGATTGTAAAAATATATCTACATATAGTTAGGGGCCGTCGTGACTCAACAGCACATCGTTGGACACAATGGTTGCAGGTTCGACTTTTACTTACTCGTACCTGATTATTTCATTCCTTCGCCCTAAGACAGGACGCGGAGTTAAATTTAACCATTTAAGATGCATTTTTTTCGAAAACTGAACGAAAAATAGCGATCGTAATGTCGTCATACAAACATCCCTTCTATCTCCGCTGACATAGGGTTAAAACTAATTTTAGTTACTACTAATCCGTTGCAACATCTCACATCGCGAACAGTAAGAGCTTCAGCTTCACGCTATATCCAGCATGTAGCAGAGTATGCAGAGGGAGTGTTAAGGCACTCTGTTGCCGGCTTTCCCCAGAATTCTAGAAGCATTGCGTGTTGAGTGGCGGTTTTGCCTCAAGATCAGCGCGAAAAAATGAAAATATTAAATATTTAATTGTGGCAATCGAAGCCACAACTTGTCGAATTAACAGTCACACGCTTGTGCCCCTTCGCCACGACTGTCTGTGTGGATCACTGTAAGAATTAATAAATAAAACGAACGACAAGATTTTATATACTCATACTAATATTTTTTATTTCACACTGTTACTTTAAGGCCAGGTCGGCTAAGGTGGTGGCGCAGATGCACTAGCGTGCGAGTTTCGCCTCAACTTTACTCAATACCTTCAGAATTTAACATAATAAAACCTAGAAAATAGAGATATACTCAATTCTATAAATGTAATACAATTTATACGGCATAACGATCTATTTATAATGATAAGGGAGCGAGATCTGTTTTCTTCGGGTCGTTCGTGTGCGATTAAACAAGAACTAATGTTAGACACGCCGCGCCGTATGCGTAAACAGTTATTAGCATTTATTTTTACTAATTGCTTTTGCGAGTCACTTCTTGAGATTTCGTTTGGTTTTCTTTTTTTTATGTTAGCTTAGATACATAGCAGGGCTATGTGTCTACCATGATAAAAAATATGCAGAGATAACCTGGAAACTTAGTGTTGAGACACTCCCAGACGTTCCCATTGTGGGACTTCCGTTTTCTACTTTCGTGGAATAGCAGAACTCAACGCCACGATTTGCCTCGATTTCCAGAACAAGGAAATGGAAATATTGAATATTTAATTTCATTGATTGAATCCATAACCTATCGCGTAGACAATCACACGTTTGTGAAGATATATTTTTAAAAATAACAAAAGCCAGTGTGATGCAATATGAAGGCTTAATATTTTGATTAGGCCATTGCGTCTCCCTGTAAACGCGACGGTGGTAAGTTTGGTTTCTTGTAATAAGACAAAGTGCGGCGTAGAGTTTCGTAGATATCCATTCATTTAATTATCTGTCTCATGCTTTACTCTTACATAAAAAGTGAGGCAGAGCAAACCTAGTGTTAAGACAATCCATTCCCAGTTTCTACACATTGCCTCTTTAGTGGCGGGACTCAACGCTGCGCTTTGTCTACCAGAGCAAGAAACCGCAATCCTTGCGTTTACAGTCAAACTCTGCCCCACTGCGTCACGACAGCCTTCATATACCCAATTAAATTTAATTTCGACTATTTATACTAATACATCATCCTTTACATTGTCGTAGCGTGAAAAAATATGTGAGTATTTCGCATAGTATAATTATACTCTTAAACGAAAGAGCGAAGCAATAAGCGTGCGAATGTATACGCGACGGTTGCGGGTTCGTTTCCCGAACGGCGAAATGAAATATTTTTTTCCTTGAACTGGTAACCAGGCAAAGCGCGGCGTAGAGCTCCACCACTCATTACGCAGTGCCTTGAGAATTCAGCAGAGAGTTGCAATCGGAAGTATTTTAATAGGAACGGAGTGTTTTAACACTATGTTCCCAGGTTGCTTCTGCCTACCCTACTATATACGTGACGCCGCATAAAGCTAAGAAAAATCAACAAAAATTCGAAAATAAATATAAATTATTATTTTCGAGTTTTTTGTTGATTTATTTTAAGATATTATTATAATTTTTCAGTAGACGCATAGAAATAACTCTCTGTTATGAACTCTTCTATGTATATAGGGGTGGGTCGTGCTGGCATGTAATGCTTGCTGAATATTTATAGCATGGGGTGAATTATTCGAGTCCTGATAAGTTGTGGCTTAGCTTATAATTTATTATATTCTACACAGTTTTTAAGCGCGACTTTACATGCTACAAAAAAATATTTAATTAAGTTAATTAACACTCTTAAACATTTATTTAATATGAATACTTATGATAACATAAGTATTAACTTTCTCGGTTAAGTTTCATTGTGAAATAAATATTATGAATATCAAACAAAGAAATAGATTTAAATTTTTAAGTCGGGTACAGTTCGGGCTGTCTGTTCGGATTATCGGTTTTAGACTGTTTTGGTTCCCACCTGAGGAAATTAATTATTTTCATATCTTTGCTGGTTACAAGAGGGATACGGAGTTGTTGTGCCTCTCAACATACGATGTCTTGAAAATCAATTAGGGAGTAGGGAACGGAATGCGAGTAAAAGGGTAAACCAAAAAATATATATTTATGTAATTTGAACCAGATATCCCAATTATATTATTTTATTTACGACATACTCATACAATAGTAAAATATTAACATAATCTAGTTTTCCTCTATTTTGTTTATTTCTTAGTATTCAAGGCCAAAAAATATTGGAGTAGGGCAGTTTTGGAACAATATCAAGAGCTGTCCTTAGCCTTCACAAAAAATATGCCTACTGTTTCTGAGATAATACAGTATTATTTGGGAAAAACAGTTGTTTACTTATACAAATTATATTTTAGATGTATTATAGTTACTTTTGTTTGGGGTTGATAAATTTAGTATTTCTAGGTTTTAATATCTAATTACCTGATAAAAGATAAGCTCCACGTCGTGTCCCATATATAGCAGAGTATGCAGATAGAACCTAGTTATAAAGCACTCCGATACCCATTTTCGGTTTGGCAGAACTAAACGCTGCGCTTCGACTTGTTAGCATAGCAAGAAATGAAAACCAATACATTCCTCCTATATTAATCTCCACATTAGTTGCATTTACAATGAAACGCTAACATAAAATCGACTTTGAAAACACTTAAAAAAATTATAGTTATCTCTCTTTGGATCGTGTCACTTGACAGTTCTTACCGCGATAGTGTCCAAAGTTATCATTTTTCTTTTCCGTAATAGCACTAGGTTATCACGATGACCGTCTCACGTCTGCCTTTATACCAACCTGTATGTAGTATATCGAATACTGGGTACATATATTGATTATCGATTGTCTGAGTTGAATTTAAGAGGGAGCGATGTCTTCCTTCCAACATTTTGAGAATAACAAACATAGTACGATATTCGACACCATCGCGGCACAGTGGTACAATGTGTATACATTACAGTTGAGAGTTTGATCCTCACTGATAATGATTTGATTAATTTTGAATTCATCCATCTGATAAAATCTTTTATATTTATATCTAATTTGACGTCCCCTGTTTACGAAGTTACAGATAGCGCTATACCATGGTTTCATGCACGATTTTTTTAGTTTCACGCGGTATACCGTACATAGCAGCTAAAGTAGAGGGAATTTGGAAACTTAGTATTAAGTACACTCCCTTCCCGTTAAAACACTTCCATTCTCCATTTTTCGCGAGATATTACGTGTTGAGTGGCGGAATTCAACACCGCACTTTGCCTCGTCACCAAAACATGGAATTCATAATATTTAATATTTCATATCATCGAGTGGAAATTGAACCCACAACCTGTCGAGTTTATGCTCCTGCACCACGATTGACCTCAATGTATGACTATTTCATACTTCATACACAAGGTTGATAGTTTACCGAAACAAACCAATTGTTGTGACTTCTATCATATAGGTAATTTAGAAACTACAAACTATGTTTCTAGCTATTATATAACTAAAATATTCGGTACTAGAAATGATACTTGATATCTAGATAAATATTATTTTTGAAATTTTGAATATATAGGAAACAAATAAATATAAACAATATTTTTTTTGAATATATAGGAAATTTCCTACTCTAAATCAAGGCAAGCAAAGCTAACGTGCCAGTTTCAATAACACTAATTGAAAAATCCGATGAAACCGTTGTAGCGTGGTTGGGACGCATTCGACTGCACACGATGGGAAAATTTTATATTCATAACATTGGTGCCTCTGGTTCAGTAGATGCCTACCTACGAACAGTTTTTTACTTGGGAGGAAACATTTACATACCAGGTTCTTACAATCTAGTCTATAACATTGGAGAAGTAAGAACGAAGTCGAGTACAGAAAAAGTAAGTGATAAAAATGTGGCGTTGAGATCCGCTGCTCAACACGCCATGCCTTCAGAATTCGGCGGGAAGTGAGAAGTGTCTTAAGACTAGGTTTCCAAGTTCCCTCTGCCTACCCTGTTACTGAAGGCTGCAGCGTGATGCTAAAAAAATGTATTAGGTGATTTTACCGCAGTTGTATCCTTTGTCGGGTGAACAGTTTAAAATGGATTGAAGATTGAATATATGCTCGAGGTGCTACGATGTCACAGACGAACAAATTGATTCACAAACACACTTACTTATATAACACCCGTGCTTTGCTTTGGGGGTTAGATAACCAACCCAAGAGCATCATGATGAGGAAGTATTAAAAAAAATATATATTTTAGAAGTTATTTTTGAAAGAATTATTTTTTTAATACGCTTTCTATTAGATTGTGCTGAAAACTTATAGGTTAACTAATAGGTTAACTCAATGATCATACAGTGTTTTGGTACCAACGAGCTGGTGTGATGATTAAGCCAGGATCTCAATATTGGAACTCTGCAGAGATTACTAGTAAACCATTAGACTTTAGGCTCATACAATTTACAGATCCGAGTACTTTTTATAGCCATTGTACCACTTGATATTGAAAGGTGTTTTTTTTTTTTTTTTTTATACCTCTATATGATTTTAATTATTATCGCGAGCGAAGCAAGCGAGCGTTGGCGAGCTAAGCGAATAAGCGAAGCGAAAACATTTTGTATATTTATGTTTTGCATGTCCATTGGAACATTTCGCGTAATTTTCGTTTGCACAATGATTATGTACGTAAGCAATTGAATATAACTTTGATTTATAAACACGTTATTGATGATCGTCTGGACGCAAATAGGTCATCAATTCGATTATCGACAGGGGTAAATATTTATGTCTATTGTTTACATCGGTAAATATATGTTACTATATATGTTACGTCTAGACGAAAATTTAAGTTAGGGAATATTAGATTTTTATGAACTCTCAATGGAATACTGATTCATGAGAAGTTGCTTGAATTTATATCGATAAAAGTTGGACCCGAAATCCGTAGGTGTACGCACCAATTTATACGTATAGATTACCAACTTTAGGATTTTCTTTATATATACTAGGTGTTCTGATATCTCTGCAGAAAATTAAGTAAGTAATGAGTCGTGCTCCCAGTGAGCCCTAGATTCTAGTTCTATGTTCACTCGGGATAAAATGCAAGCTCTATTGATCTATGATTTGATTTTTTTTTACAACCAGGCACCGAACCAAATATCAACCTAATAGCCCAGAAAAGCAGGAAATACACTAACTTGCAAATATATAGCTTGTACGTAAAAAAAAATGAAGTAAAATTTTGTGCTAGAATTTTATGACGAGTGACCACAAAAGTAGAATCTAATCGTGTTAAAAGAATCTGTTCACCACTTCCCGCCCAATTTTGGAAACATTGCGTGTTGAGTGTTTCCATTATTAGTAGAGGTACGTAATTACGTGGCGGAACTCAGTGCCGCCCTTTGCCTCATTGCCAGAACGAAAAGATGAAATATTTCATTAGCTCGAATGAAAATTGAATCCACAACCTGTTACGTTTACAATCACATTCTAGTGTTCCTGTTACAGGCCAAGTACAGGCCTCAAATATCATATAATTGTAATTCTAATACAAATATGCCAATCAGTAGACACAAGTGGAATTCTCCGCTGTCAATATACGAGTAGAATATTGAAATAAAATCTATCTCTCAACAATTGAAGCCTCCCACACTCGACACCGCTTATCTAATCAACACAACATTATCGTAATTGTAGTGTTCATCGATCGTTGTACACATTTTTATTATCATTTTACACATTTTGGACACAAAATGTAAAAAATTACACATTCACATAGAAAGCCTAGTAAACCTAGTAATATTTACACTCTTTTCAACTTCCGCCAGGACCTACAAAATTTTTAGTTAGAGGGAAAAAAGGAACCCTTATTAGATCACTTAGTCGTTCGTCCGTCTGTCTGTCGGTCAAGAGCCTTTATCTCAAGAACGTTTGAAGATATCGACTTAAAAACATAGTTTGAAGATATCGATATTCAAACCATATGCTCAGATTTACGGCCCCATGATTTTCTGAAAAAAAATATATTTTACATTCACGGAGCCTCAAATTTTTTACGGAACCCTCGGTGGGTAAACCGACTCGTGCTTGTCCGGTTTTTATAAAGTGAAATTGAAAATTATTTAAATCTATACTTAATAAGATTTTTTGGTTGAACGTGCTGATCTCAGAAACTACTACTACTACATGATCGAATTGTTTTTTTTTTGGGTTGGATAGTCTATTTATCTTTGGCTATAGGCTAAACATAGAATGTATCTATAGAACGTAGTGATTTTTATTTATTAGACCATGCCGACGCTGCGGCAGTAAAAATGGAAGACGACAAACGTTACTACGAACATATAAAGCTAGAAGCAGCAGCAGGCAGCGTCTGACTGTACATGCGACGGTTTTGAGTTTGATGTTCAGTTGGGGAAAGGATTAATTTCCCTTCGTTCTGATAAGATGATAACACGTAGTGTCTCCATAATTAGCCTGTTTGTTAGGAAGGGTATTTTAACATTAGGTTTCCTCTGCCTACCCTGCTATATGCGGGATACAGCGTGAAGCTGAAAATAAAAATCTAGGAATATAAACAAGAGAATAAAATCTTATCTTAGATATTAGAATTTTATATTTTCACTCAATATGTGAGAGATAGTAAGGACTACAAGTACGATAAATTATATGTGTGTCGAACTGATCGTGTTCGATTCGTTTGGAACACGATATATCCATTTTCCTTGACGTCTCGTATAAAGCGAAATTGGATAGAAACAATTTTGAACCTAGATTTTATCGTATAAAGCTTAACAAAATATCGTATACATGTATAAAGATTAAGAGATACCGGTCAAACTTACATATTATTTAAGCATATTATTTTATTAATTTGATTTATATAATAATAAAAAACGAATCAAGTGTGTCAACGGGAAATACAATTTATGAGAATTGACACACTAAAGCTTGCGGACGAACATATAACTTTGTAATAATTTTCATTTGTAATATATTTTTTCTTTTTATTCTATTGTAAGCTCTCATATCTTGCTAAATTTCATAGCTGTAGGTCTAGGGAATCCTATCTTTTGATTACGTAAATGTAGAAGTTTTTTTTACTCTATATCTTCAAGCCAAAGGACAGTTTTAGAGCTTTTCTTCGTATAGCGTCCTGCTATTAGCCTGCCTCAGATTAGAAAAAACGGCACAAGAAACATAGCGTTAAAATATAATGAATTCTCCAGAATGAATAACGAACACAAAACCATCACGCTTACAGTCGTGCACAGTGCCACTGCGCCACGAGGGCCTAACGATGGTTTTGGTGTCCTGATCTCTAAAGTTTTTTTAAAGTCCTTTTTCGAAGTCCTTCCTAAAGTTTGATATATTTATGTATACACTGTATAGAAATAATAGCGAGAAAATATAAAAATAATTCCCCGGAATGGGAAACGAACACACCATCATTAGGTTTACGGTCGTGCACAGTCCCACTGTGCCACGATCATTTCCTTGTCCTGGTCCAAAGTTTCTTTAATGAAGTCGTTTATGTACATGCATTTCATACTGCATCAAATCAAAAGCATATCGCACTAACAACGAAACGTGAGAAGGTAATTTCATGCTCGAAATAACCACGCCTGTTTTACTATAAGAGGAATGCAATAAATCTATTTATATATACACATTACATACACTCCCGTGACCCGGATCCGTCT
>DWQW01006508.1:0-16182 GCA_018249695.1 Heliconius erato demophoon | reverse complement strand
ACCCTCAAGTATCTCTTTATGAGTATTTTATTACAATTGAATTAGCGGTTTGGCCCTGATTGCGGCACAGACAGACAGACAGACAGACAGACAGAGTTACTTTCGAATTTATAATATAGGTATGGATAGTAACATTTTAAATTTGATTTTTTAGCTTAATCCGACAGAAAAAGACTAGCCTCCCCCTGCCTACATTGCTATAGGTATAAAGATAAAATTTGATATCGTATCAAATATTCTGGACAAGCCACACAAAATAATATCGCCTAAAACTGAAAAGAAGGAAAATATATAAATACGTACGAAACGGTAAATACGTACGGTACGAAAGATATAAAGACAAACGGTAAGAACGATTTATAACCAACACGTACGGTAATAGGGTATCATTAACAGTTCAGGTACGATACTGTAATAAAAAAGACAGCCAAATTGGATAAGGCCACTATCTCAAAGAAATAACAGAAAAGCGGATAGTATTCTGTTTTTCTATTTACTTCGAATCATATGTCTTTAGAGAATACTATGACAAAGCTATTAAATAAGTTGTAACAAGCGCACAGTTGGTCAGAGCGCTTGGACGGTTTCCAAAGAGGCGTGGATTCAAATACAGCGTGAAGCTAAAAAATATTCTGTTTATCTCTGCCTAATTAGACAAGACGGACAATACGTGACTTATCACCACAATACAAAACATAAAAAAAAATACAATGCATAACAAAAAAATATGTTAATTTAGCATCTTAAAAGAAAAACTCATTTAATCAAGAAAAAAAGGCTTTCATCCACAATAATTGTCTACGATGCCGTTATCACTCAAAACGTAATGAGAACACAGCGTTCTGGCACAAAAGCTTTACATAGCAAACTGTTCCGTAGATAGTTAAACATTTGACCCTTTCACGTAATAAAATGATTCGTTGTAAGGAGAAAAGAAAAATAGCTTCACGCGGTATCCTGCACATATTAGGGTAGGCAGGTACGAACCTATTAGGGGGAATATATTATGGCAACATTAACAGGGGGGACCTGTTAAGACTCTGTTTCGATTTCAGTCGATTTCCGGGAGGCGCGGGTACGAGTCCGGCTACGTTCAAATTTTTATGGTTCCTAAATAAGTATTAAGCGTAGTAATAGTTTTAACTCTAAGTTCCTTTTACCTAACCTGCTATATGCGAGCTATATCGTGAAGCTAAAAATAAAAATATTACAAAAACAAAGAACTTTAAGCTGAAAATAAAATTATATACAAGTAGCATCAAGTAAAAAAGCTAGCTGTATTTAATAGAGCCATTCTGTAAAGTTAAGTTTGGTCTCACCGACCGAGGTAGATGGTTAAGCTTGAACCAGGTAAATAAAGCAAGTCTGGACTATGCTTCAGCTTTAGAAGAGCCATAGCATTGTGATGGGACAAGTTGTAAGAGTACTATATTTTAATTATTTAAAGAAAATATCAGAATGATTTTTATAATTTTATTAAACAAATTTCTGAGATGAGTCCGTCACAATGCAGAGACGTGTGATTGTAAGCGCGTTGAGGCATTGTGTATTGAGTAGCGAAACTCAACGCCACGCTTTGCCTTTTTACCAGAACGAGGAAATGACAACATTTCATTACGTCGAGTGAGATCCACAACCTGTCGCGTTTACTGTTGTACGCTTGTGCCCCTGCTACATGACTAAGAAAAATAAAAGATTTTCCAAATTAATTAGCCTAAATTTACATCAAATAGCTTAAATATATTTTTTTAAAAATTTAATTTAAAAAATGTTTTTTAAATTTAAACTTTGTACCACAATTTTTTCTACGTTGTACAGTATTGTCGCGCAGAACGCTCTTCTAACATCTACTTCTAAACAATTCACCGAACAATCCGTTGTAAATGTAATAAAAGGACCACTTATAGTATACGAACTGATCGTAGCAAGCAAATACGAATAACTTCTATGGATACTATTTACTTAGTGTTTCTATTTATTACCGACTTTTTTTCGTAAACTTCTTTCTATATTCATGAACTATATTTTTTTTATTGTTTGCTCGATTACTCCGTCATTTGTGGACCTTTTTTTAAAAAAATATTATTTTATTTGATAGAGCGTACTTTCCCATTGGCCCTAATACCACTAAGTCAGGATGAGATTCCATGAAAACTGAAGCCTTTGCAGTTTATAGGCATGTGCTTTATAGATATTCTTATAATAATCATGTTTTGTTTCTTGTAGTTATCATAGTATATGATGATAATACTGAGCTGATAATGATTATAGAAGATCCAACTTCGCATAAACTGTAACAAAAACTAAATAATCAGAAATAATATTTTAATTACTTCAAAGTTCTTTTCTTTGAAAAATTAAAAATGAAAGTTTCGATACTGGTATACTTATTTACTATTACTATTTAACACGCCACGTCAAAAAAAAAATTAGAAATGAGTACTAAAATCATTGAACAAAAGCAAAGTTGATTTAAGAAAATACCCATGTTGTATATCTAATGAGAGACTAAAGAAGAAGATTAAATAAAAGTTTAAATTTAATTTTGGCAATTTCATGAATTAAGAAATGAGCAACAGGAAGAACAACACACAGACGAAACTATTGAAATTAAAAAGTTGAAAACTTCTGAAAACTCGACATGAATAAAAAAGAAATAGATGAATATTTTCCTTTTTTATATCTTATACTTCACGCAAAAGAATACCTGGGGTCCTCTAGTGTCTATAAAATCACACATCTCATCCATAAACTCAAAATATAAAATTAACACATGAAATTTATAAGAAAAATCTCACTCATAATAACATTTTTATAATAAAAACGTCACATAACTTTCAACCATACACCGACAGGCGTCAGGTAAGAGTGTCACTGACCCAATTGCTATTTCGCAGCAAAAGCAAGCGTAAGCTGTCCCGCACATTTTGCTGAACTCTGAGGCATTGCGTGTTTAGTGGCAGAATTCAACCTCGCGTTGTGTCTTGGTACCAAACCGGGGAAATGAAAATATTTATTATTTTTTTCGTATAGACCTAGTTCCCCTTCTGTCTCGATTATATGTGATATGTGTCATTTGGGTAGTCTCGCGTTTAGGCGCATGTGTTTTCTTTTTACTATAGATATAGTTTTGTTTTTTGAACTTAAAATAATTTGTTTTTATATAACCTCATACGGTTATGGAAAGCACACGTTTGTTCACGACAAAAGCATTGCCTTTCAAGAACGAGGATAAAGCGCCCCTCTTTGTCAACCAAATAAATAGTAGACATCGTTCGACTAGTAAATATCATAAAATCCACCTCTAATATCAACCTCTTTTCTTTTCTTTTGACGCTTCACGCTGTATCACAGCGCGTAGCAGGGTAGTCAGATGACAACGATTTTATTCCGTGTTTTAAATAAAATGAATAATATTATTCAATTATTATTTTAATTATTCTTTTTATACAGTTTTTAATCCTAGATTAATATTGTTCTATCAAGAACAAGAACTAACCATCTAATAGAGTAATTTACTGGATTCCAGCGCAGACAGTCTATTCGCTAAATAAACTACTTACAAAAACTTTGAAGATAAAAGTCTTTATATAAATATAATTAGATTTTTGGCTTTATTTATATTTTATTTAGTTTTAGTTATTACCAGTTAAAGTAGTTGAGACCGATGTCGACGTAGGATAGGGGCACAAAGGTGCGACTATGAACGTGCCGGTTGTGAATGCGATTCCCACTTGAGGGAATTAAATACTATATATTTTCATTTCCTCGAACTGGTAACGAGGAGTTGAGTTCCGCCAATCAACACTCAATGCGTTAAGAATTTGGTGGAAAGTAGGGAACAGAAGTGTCTTAATGGAAACGAAGTGTTCTAACACTAGGTTTCTAGATTCTATCTCCCTACCCCGCTATGTACAGGATAAAGCAAAACAAGTTTTGTTACCGGCTTCACCCTCATGGTCAAGTAGAAATAAATAATAATTGTGCAAGACAAATGATCACTTTAAGTACCCGAGTTTACGTACCTGACATTTTAAGTACCCGAGATAACTCATTTTTTTTCAATTTGAACCACTCTTAGTACCCCAGGTACTAAGCGTGTTCAAACTAACAATATTTCAACTTTATAATATTAGTATAGACGTTAAGCTTTTTTGCTAATTTATTTCAACCTCGGTTCACTTTCAAGAACGAAAGAGGGAATCTAGTGTCCGCCGAATTTTCAACACCATGTGTTGACTGGCGGAACTCAATACCGCCTTTGTTAAATTAGAAGAGAAACGAGCGAAAAAAAATGAAATTTTTTTTTCAGTACCCGAGTAGGAAATGAACCCACAACTTGTTATGTTTACAATTGCACGCTTGTGCCCTGCGTCATGACTGTCCTTTTCTAGTTTATATCATATTAGTTTATTTCAAGGCCAATGGTCGATCCCGTAATATTAAATTGACAGATTCTTTGTGAACTAAGCGAGAACGTATTTGGGTTAGCTTTGTCTGGATTTTACATTTCGTATAATGTAATAAAAGAAAATTGGGATAGTAGGGTAAGTCTAAAATAATCCGCCATTTATTGAATTTATGTTATTTTTATCTTATTTATCTACATCAATTTTGTTGAATTGTTAATATATAGACGCGAATATTGTCGTCGTAACTTAAAGTAGTTGAAATCCGTTTTTTAAAATCTAACTGTCAAGAAGTTTAATTTTAGAAAAGCAGAGACATCAGTGGTGGGTCATATTGCTTGTGTAAATGGTGGAACTAAACGCCACGCTTTGTTTTCTTACAAATATTTAAAATAATTCTTTCTCAAGTCGGAATTCAACCCACAACCGTCGCGTTTACAATCATACGTGTCGGCACAAAAGCTATATTTATAGTCACGGAAATAATCCTTCAAATTTGATCCGATGGCTATCAAACCCATTATTGAGGTTTTTGTTTCTTTCCTAGATAACCAAATAAAAGAAAACGAACTGCAGTTATATTTACTATATAAAATTGACTGTAATTTGACTCAGATTCATTTACTCTCACAAATAGGTTCCCTCTGCCTACTCTGCTTAAAGCTGGACACAGTGAGAAGATAAAAAAATACTTGTATTATTCGAGAACTCAACAATCACAGTTCTATCCTATTGTTACAGCGCCCCTTTAAATCTTCAAAAGTTGAGGAAAAAGTGTGAAAATAAAGTAAAAAATACATTTGCTAAAAGGAAAGGAATACTCGGCTATAGAGAGCTTTTGGGAATTTTCCAACAGTTTTGTTTTGTATAATGTAGTTGATGTTTGAACTAAAGAAGAAACACATCACTTTGTTGTTTTGATTATTCGTGTCATAAGGGCACAAGCGTGTGGCTCCAAACGAGACAGGTGTCTTTTCTTCGAGTGGGAATCCAACCCGGATTCCCACTCGAAGAAAAGAAATATTGACAATTTTTACTTGCTCGCTTTGGTCAAACAGCGGCGTTGAATGCCACCGCTCAACACGCAACGCCTCTGGAATTTAGCGGAATGTGGGGAACGCAGTCTCTTAACATTAGGTTCCGAGGTTCCCTCTACAGGGCACAGCGTAAAGCAGCCGAACGTAGCTTAGATGACAGTATATAGTATCACCACTCTGATGATGGAGCCGCGACAAGATTTTTATCGTTAGTCCCCTTTTTCCATTCACATACAATCTTGAAATTAGTAGTAATCCGTCGGTGGGCAAGTCCGGCTCGCACTTCACCATTTGTATAAAAAATGTTAAGTATGAATTTAGTCATTGAATAACAGAAACATATAAAAATGCCTAAACAAAGAGAAAGTTTTATACTTCATATAAATTCAAGTGAACCTATAAACGAAAGGGCAAATGAACGTTACAGATGTAAACACTCAGAACTTTTTCTTTTTTTTCTGTAACTGAGCCAATCTATTTGGGATCTGATAAGGTCAATTTTAAACAAATATCAATAAACACAGAAACATATAGAATATAATAGATAAAACATAACAGTATAGAATAGCACTTTAGAAATTCATAATATGACATTCATAATTTCACGTAATCTTTAACCTTGTGTGCGAATGTGGAGAACGGAGTGTCTTAACACTGATCTCTCTCTGCCTACCTTACTAGTCGTAAAACGTAAAATTATGAATCTATAGAATCTTAAAGATTAGTCAGTGTTCTAATAAATAAAAACGCTATTTTTGTTTTTATTTGAAGATTTTACTCACCGAATGGAGCAATCCTTTCATTTCATTTAAAAAAATTAAGACAATCAGAACTTTATTTGTCTTTATATTCTTAACATTGTAATATATAAATATTGTAAATTTCCATAGATACAAATAATCATTCAAACCATGTACCAATTTTAATTCGGTTCTTATTAATAGACAGAGTCATACGAGAAGAAAGTGTGGTCTGATTATTCATACCAACATGGTAAAGCAGCACAGCTGACGCGGTGATTGTGGGTTCGATTCTCAAATTTACTTACTCAGTACTTCCGCGTATTACAAAAAGAGGGGCTAAATGCTGATATATAAATTATTTCTTATGATATTTTTTATTGTCGATGTGTGAATAATACATGTATAGATCAATTAAAATAATCCAAATTACCTCAAAAACAAATGAAACATTACTAGTATTGGCAATTATTAACTTTACTATAAAAACCTCTTACAATTTCGGTGAGTGTAAAAATTAGTTAGTTGTTTCTTTTGTGTAGATTTATAAAGCTGAACACCAAAGTTAGTAAACACCAAACTTAATTTAAGAACTCTAATTGTAGTCTAGCGATGATTTGGTCATCACAAGTTCCATACTGATAGGGCAAGTTACAGAGGATATCCTTCTACACGTCACAAAAAAAGTGTTGTAGAATTTCTAAAAAAGAGAGTTTTGCAATTGACTTAATATCAAGGTATAGTATGGTCTTGCTATAATGGCATCATCTGGCTTTGCTCGTACATTTTTCACATATAAAAATATATTTCAAAATATTAAACCAGTGACACTTATAATTCAAGAAAGAAACATTAAACTTGCCAAAATATCAAGATAATATTAAATTATTCTTATCTTTCGCAATAATACAGCCTTTGGATATAACAAAAGTTTACAAGAAAAAAATTCGGCTAATTAAAATAAGAATTCAAGGCAAGATTTCATCTCGCTCTCTAATTATTATACTGTCGCTTATAATTTAATAAACGGTGTTGAAGTTTTTCTTCTACACCGTCGACATTTAGGCATTTTTTTTTATTTTAACACAGTTACGTAATTTGGGCTGGAAGGTAGGAAGACCCTACCGTCGATACAGACTGTTCTCTCACACGTGTTGAGTTGTGTACGTATGTTGTATGACCTAGAATATACATAACATGAATTCGACGAAATTTTGATGGAAAAGAAATGTCTTAACACTAGGTTCCCATGTTTAATCTTGCTGCTAATGCTGGATGAAGCGCGAAGCTAAAACCACGTGTGGTTTAATTGGCTAGAGCGCTTGTAAAGCTTCCAAGAGACGCCACCTTGATTCCTTATTTTCTTTATTATAAGATTAAAATAACCTAAATTTTTAAAATATATTTTTGAATTTTTTTAATGCCTTACGAGAATTTATTACCCATATGCATTTCAATATCAGTCTAACCCAGACAAGTTTGAAACCAAGTAATAGCTTTCCAATACCAATTGGCAGGTAGTCTAAGCCTCCATCCCTATGATTGCGAGCTGTCGAGCGTATAACGTATTTAAAGAATGGTTCGTTGTATATATGGAGATGTTAGCGGGAACAATTTTATTGATGATTCCACTAAAAAAATATAATTATTTTATAGATTCACATTGTATTCCACATAATATCATCGTTAGATGAGAAGGACCGTCGACTGCAAACGCGGCGGTTATGGGTTTGATTTTCACATTCTCATTAAGATACTTTGGTTTCCTACTTCCCACTGAAACCTCGAAGCATTACGTGTTAAATATTAGAATTCAACGCAGCACTTTGCCAGTGCGAGGCAATGAATAAATTAAATATTTCATTGACCGGAGTGGGAATCAAACCCACAACCACTGTGTTTACAGTCACACGCTTCAGCTCTGCGCCACAGTGGCCTTAGATATACACATGTAAATAAAAAAGTAAGTACGCCGCGGACATATATATAAATATGAAGCTTTATATTTTAATTGAAATAAAAGGTAGAGCAGAATTTTCTTAGAAGCATTTTCTTTATAGAAAAATATACTTATTACTTACGTAATATGTATTAAAATTGACTGATTCTGGTAATAAACTTGTATACATTAGCAGTACAATATATAGTGAGTGCAGAAATGTACCTTTCATGATGCAGTTTTATAAGAATTACAGTCGTTTGTTCTCGCTAAGTAGCAATTACACTTTACATAGTTGACTGCTTTTACTTTTAAATAATATTTTTTAAATTAATTTTGAACAATGAAGACACTTCATGTTTATGCATTAATTAGAAGAATTTTTACATTAATTTTTCATGATTCTTGACATATTTGCTTAGAAATAAATATATGCGACATTTTTATAATCAGGTTAATTTAGGTCACGTCACCTTTGTTTATTTCTATACTAGTAAGAGGATAACATTGTGAGTAAGGTGTGATTTGGTGTCATATGGTATAAATGTGGATTCTGTTCGTGCTTAAGGATTTTTTTTATTTCGTTTTCTGTCACTCAAAATGCAATATTTCTGCTTGCGACGAATATATTCTAAAAATATTTTTTAGCTCCATACTTTATACACCTCGTATATAGCAGGGTAGGCAACCAAATAAGTGCTTAGTTAGTTAATTACTGTTAAGACATTCCGTTCCCCACTTCCTATAGAATTGTTGAGCCATTGCGTGTTGGGTGGTGGAACTCAGCGCCACTCTGTCATCATAGCGAAACAATAAAATTAATTTAAATATTTCCCAAAATAGGCATCCTTTCGTTGAAAATATTCTTCACTAGCAACGTTCCTTTCTGATAAGGTCTTACATTCATCTCTTACATATAAACCCGTTGAATTATCACTTCCGTAATAACAGCATGTCGGCGCTAATACCACATTGTAGACCGGTGTATCTGCAGCTATGCTCACATTCCATACATGCACGAATGCAAACTGAGCGTAGCCTACTGTAGATGTCAATAGACCATTTTCATGGAAAAACTGGTTGAGTGCTGATCGAACTTTGTATAAAATTTATTTAAAATTTGTAATATTTATCCCTATATTCCACATGTAGCCAGAGGTAACCCAGTATTAAGTTCCGCGGAAAGAACGCCGTGATTTGCTAACAATTATAACAAGTGGATCAAATTCAGTTTCTTAAATGCTATTTTATATTTACAAGCTAACCTAATAACACATTAAAAGTAAATGCTATTTTTTTATATTAACACTATTATTTCATTGTATATAACATAAGCACATTCTATACTAAATGAAATTCTTTTCGTACTACATAAAGGGGTCCCAACTACGTATTAGATGCTGACACTAGGTATTATCCGTTCGTGAGAACATCGCGCGCGGCGTTCGCCTTTCAGCTTACTTTGCAAGCTTTTTACTTTAAAACATAGATTTTAATTAAATTACATACTTTAGTAATTTCTAAATCTTCTCTATTATTATAACTTTTTATATTAATAGTACAAACATGTGTGAAGGGGATTGCAGACAGGATTGGCAACATCTTAAGAAGAGCTTCCATAAAAACTATATTCAAGCCTAACAAGAAAGTGAGCCAATTCTTGAGGCCAGTGAAAAGTAATATTCGGTGTTAGGGTGGAGTAACATATCTCCGATATCAAGAAAGGGCTGTGCGTGAGCATACTGTAGATAAGCCCAGCCATTGCATTTGGTTTGATAAACTCCAAATCTTCGCTAAGGAAAATAGATATATTCCTAGAATGATCCGCGAGGCTATTAAAATACAAATATATCCTAATTTCAATAGAAAGGACTGGCTGGAAACTTTTTACCACTTGGGACCCACTCAAAAAATCTCTGAAATTTCAAATCTACCGTACCAGATGGTAAGACACAGTCAGCTCATTCTGCAGAAATCCAGGGTAGTGAGCGAGGAAATTAAGAAATTATTGGCGGTAGTTTAATATAATAATTATGTCCACTGACAGATTAATGCCACCTCAGTCTACCCGTGACCACGGACTACTGCAAAGTGTTCGAAACGTCGGGCTTAGAAAAATGTATAATACTAAATATACGCGATTCCGGTTAAATAGGTTCATTTAAAATGTTTAATAACCGTCAAAAATCAAAGAACTTATTATGAATTAATTTGCCGCGTTTCGTCCAAGAACTGATATTTCGATTTTCCAGAACATGTCTACGGCAACAATGGTCTGCTGAACCAATCGGTTGCTCTGCAGTGGACAAAGGATTTGAACTAATTTTAATAATAAGGATTTGAACTTGAATTGATTTTCTTTAGATAATTATATATATTAGACCGTTGTAATGCAGAGCCACAAGCTTACTACTTAGAGAATGAGTTTGTTTTATTTCTTCGCTCTGGTAACGAGGCAAAGCGCGGTGAATTATACCACTCAAACGCTATGTCTCCAAAATTCGTCGGGAAATTGGGAAGTTGACTTAATGAAAGGTGTAAAATTGTGTTAAAATAATTTAAATATAGTCATATGGCCCTGAGAAAAAATTGAACTCTCAACCATCGTCACACATCACTCACACACGTCGACACTGTCGTACAGTTGCATGCAATACTTCGGTCAGGCCAAAAATAAAATATACCTAAGCAAAACAAAAACGAAACACCATCACTCCTCACTAGTCATAAAGTCATTTATATTATTCAAGAAAATTGTCTTTTCAAGCCTAAGCTCAGACATAAAGGAACCTTAATAAAGAACAAAAAGAGCCCTCCCATTATCATCTCACGTTTTTTTGTTAGATTATTACTTGATTTCCTCTAATTAAAACCGTAGTGGCTTTATAACAGATATTCTCAATTTTGTAGATTTCATCAATTCTAAATTAAAAAATTCTGGTCTTTATAATTTTCCGTTTATTATAGAGACAAGCTTGTTTAAGACACGTCGTGGCGCAGGGGTACACGCGTGGGACTGTAACCGCTACAAAGTCAAAGTCATAAGTTTCGTTCCCTCTGATATAGCTAAGTTCGGTGTTCAGTTCCGCCACTCAACACTAAATGCCTCCAGAATTATAGGTTCCCTCTGGCTGCCGCGTTTGTGTGCAGTATATAGCGTGAAGTCAAAAAAAAGATTGCTGAATGACGTAGTTCAACACGAAACTCTATTAAACTAAACGAAACGAAAACAGTGTTATGCTCGCTTCACTAGTTGTAATAATAAAAAAATTGCTTCTTCCAAAATAAAAAGCCACCCAGGTTTTCGAAGCATTGGGTGTTGAGTGGCGGAATTCAACGCTGCACTTCTTGCTATCAGAGCAATGAAATAAAAATATTAAATAATTAATTCCCCCGAGAGGTAATCGAACACACACCCGTCGCATTTACAGTTAGGGTCTTTAGCATTGTGCCGCGACAGCCTAAATAATTTATCATCTTAAATTATCCCCACTTTGGGAACCACTGCTACATTTTTCAAACTTTAATATTGTTATATTTAAAGAACACAGCTAACGAAAGTAAACAACGCTTTGACTAATGATGCTTCATTTACAAAATATAAATTTGGTGCGCATTTGACCCTCAATGGGTACAATTGAGTATAATTAATGTAGACAACACTGTGCACGGTGTTATTGTTCGTTTTCCATCGTTGTTTATAAAAATATTGTGAAAAATTGTGGTTAAGTTGTGTTTCAGATATTCTCCAATAAAACTGGATCCTCAACGCTGGAATGTTAATACGAACCGTGAAGTAATATTGAATCTGTTCAGCGACGCCCGGACTCTGGCTCCGATGATAAGCTTCGCTAATTACCAATCTAAAGCTAATAGACAATCCTACTTCTATTGTATTTGGTCATAACTCTGCTAGCACAGAATACGCTAAAGTGAGTAAATTAGTTAAGATTCATTTAATAAACTATAAACGCTATGGTTGTGGGTTCTAATCCCGCTTGTTGGAATGAGTATTTTTTTTCTCGCTCTGGTTACCAGCTTTCGACACTCAACACACAATACCTTGAAAATTGGACTGTACGTGGGAGATGGAGTGTCTTCACACTATGTTACCTCTACCTACTTTGTATTACTTGTGGAATAATACGTGAAGCTTAAAAAATATTTAAAAAGGTGTAATTGAAAAATGTCTGACCGTTTAATTCCGTGGTGTGGGATTGCCTCTCATTTGGGGTAAACTATATTTTAATAATTTGTATGGCAAATATGAAATGTGGCGTTGAACTCTATCATCTAACATAAGCAATAATGTTTTTCGGAAATATACACGTAATGTATAACATTATTTTTTATCTGAACGTTGCATCCCGTAGGTTCATATCAGGGTAGGCAGAGCAACTAAATAACAATATTAAATTTCATTCCCCTGAGTGGGAATCAAAGCCATATTTGTCGCGTTTACAGTGGCTCGCTGTTGTCCCTGTGCCACGACCGTGAGGATAAATAAAACATTTAAAAAATATATTATTGTAATATATCATATAACTTTGTTCTATAAATAAACTATCTAACACAACAAGATTTTTTTTAAACCACATCACTAGTTCCTGAGATTACTGCGTTCAAACATTTCAGCTTTATCTCTCGGCGTAATTCACTAATAATAAAATTTAAAAAATCCTTAATTTCAATAAAAACTTCAATAATATACAGAAATAATTCCAAATATAAGTAACTTTATATAAAATATAAGTCATAGCCCGCATTCAGTCGAAATGACTCGCTACATTGAACTACAAAGGCATGTCCGCGTTTGTGATACAAAGATTTAAATTTATCTCAAAATTTTGAGATTCTGGGGTTGTTTTTGTCAATTCACTTTGTCTTTTGCTCTATTTCTTTACTTTTGTAAAAACAAAAGACGCGGAGTTGGGTTCCGCCACTCAACACGGTTGCGTGTTCTGTCTTCAGAATTTGGGGGAAAATGGAGAACGGAAATGTCTTCATTTGGACGGAATGTTTCAACATTACTGGTTTTGGTTGAAGCTAAAACGAACTGAATCAAAATATCATAAATCACTATTAATAATCGTTTAACGATGCCAAAAAAAAATATTCAAATATAGTCGTACAAGAACATAGACTAATCGTGTCATATTTCCTGCAAACAACGGCAGCTGAAAGTACTTTGAGATTAAAGATATGTTTTCCAGTAATATACCGCGCTTATATTTTTCTCATTTCACTGCATATGCCTTTATATGACTGTATATATTTTTGTAATAATACTTAATATAGACGATAGACGCCAGTCGTGGAGCAGCGGCACAAGCATGCTAATGTAAACGCGAAAGGTTGTGGGTTCGAGTCCTACTTGAAGACATGAAATATTTAATATGTTCATTTCTTCGCTCTGGTAACGAGGCAAGGCATGGCTTCGAGTTCTGCCACTCAACACGCATGACTTCAGAATTCGGAGGAGAGTTGGGAACGATAGTGACTTAAGGGGAATGAAGTGTCTTAACACTAAGTTCCCAATTTCCCTCTGTCACTTTCTTATGTGTCGGTGTATCCTTGACAATGCCTGAAGCAAAAATAAAAAATATATGAAGGAAATAGGTGCGTAATATGATATTATAATATGACAAAGTACGAGTTTTTCCCTCAACCCGCAATGTTTTGAATTCGGGTGAAAAGTTAGCAATACTGCGCCTCGACACTAAATTCACTCTGCCCAACCTGCTATATACAGGAAACAGAGAGAAGCTAAAGAAAAGAGAACATCATCGCACAGTGATTGCACAGCGATGGTTGTAAATTTGATGTTTACTTAAGGAAATGAATACAATGAAATTATTTTATTTCCCGCTATTGTAAGATAAAGCGCGACGTTAGATTCCACCAAACAATAATCAATGTCTGAAGCTTTAAGATATTGTGCAGAGAGCGACCGAAACTTATTTCGGAACTATTTCTATTCATTTCACACAATTTATATGCAAATTTATATAGTTAAACGGAATAAATGTTGCAATTAAAATTATTCCACTTTCGTACTTGCTGGTGGATTCTTGATATTTTTGTATTGTGTGCAATTTATACATTTTCAATCGATTAGTACCTACTCTTTTTTTTAATTCTTTATTTTTTTATTTTTGCCTAAGCTGTTATGTGCGTAATACAACATACATGACCTATCAATTCAGAGAGCAGCACGGCTTTGAGCTCTGAGTTGACTTGATACAAAATGTTGAGAGAATGTTGAGAGTTTAAACTCACTTCACTTAAGTGAAAAATAACTCTACCGAAATTAACAAAAGATTCTTTCTACCTCCCGTAGTAAAGCGGAATAAAGGTAAAGTTAAAAAAAAGCTACAAATATTTTCATATTGACCGAGTTTCCCATATTAATGTATATGACACCCTAACAAAGATCTGACACACTTCGCTAACAATATGTACGGATTGCTTTCATCCCTACTAATTGTCGCTCGTTTCGCTGACGCGGATTTATTTGAACGAACATATAAAATATTCCAGTGTTTTTTTTTTAATTTTTTGTCGTGACATATTAAATGATTTCAAAATTAAAGTATTTTCTATTTTCGATTGATATCTATACCAGTAAGATGCAGTTGTGATACAGCGATATAACGTGACAGTTATTAAATACCCACCTCGGGGGGAATTAATTTCTTTTATTTTCGCATTTTGGTAACAAGACAAAGCGCGACGTTGATTTCCGCCATCAACACGCAATGTAGGTTGAAAAAAATGGGCGGCAATGGGTGAACAGAGTGCCCTGACATTAGGTTCCCTCTGCATGTCATGCTGTATACGGGATATAGTGTGTTTGAGTGTTAAAGACCATTCCATTCTCTCATTTATACCTAAATTCGAAAAATTGTTGAGCCCCAGGATGGGACCAAAGGCACAATCATCGTATTCACAGTCAGACCTTATAATAAGAAGCTAGAAAATAAGTGAATAATAAAAACACCTTTTGACGTACTAATGGGAGTCACTTTTATATCTTTTTTGTGTCAAAAAAGTGTTCTAAATGAGCAACAGTACATTTGTAAAATAACGTATTCCTAAGTTATCTATTGTTAAGAAAAGTTGTATATTCATCTAATCCTCCTTTATTTAGACCAGATATTATATTCCATTTTATGAAAGTCCAAGTTACATTTAAATCGATTAATGTCTTAAGATAAGAGTATCCACGAATTTTTGAAGACAAATACAAATAATGTAGTAAATAATAACAAATATTTCAAGTTGATTTAATGTTATTCATATTCCAATCAGTACGTTTCGTACATTAAAATAGTGACCGCTATGAAAACAAATTTGCGGCGTTGAGCCCTGCCACTCAACACGCAATGCTTCCAGAATTTGGCAGAAAGTGGGCTGTGTCTTAACACTAGGTTCCCTCTACCCTGCTGTGTGCGGGAATATAATACGCTCAAATATAGTTCGCTCTACATACTGTGATTGGGTGATTGGGAATCTCTGATGACATACATACTTACATACAAATATATCCCTATACCAGATATTTGGCTACAATATATTAATATGTATATTTGTAATCGAGCTTTCTGTAGAGCTTTTGTTTCTTATTCACTCATCTCAGCCTTGTCAAAGGGTCATATAATTATGATTAAAAGTATGTGATTTATAGTAGTAGTAGATTTTTTTTTTAAATCAAAACAGAATGAGTATCAAAAAAAAAAAATATTTATACTTGTTTGTGTTTTGATATTTTTTTTACTTTTATGCATAAGCTAGCTCGGTAGGGCCAAAGAGAACAAACCGAGAAACGCTATAGTCTATGCATACCTCATTCGTTTTGTGCTCTGTCATTAACTTATGCATGCTTTTTATATCATCATGTTAGCATAAGTTACTTATAATGTAGTAATAAGTGTCACTGTAATTACAAGTACGTCATTTGATATTGTTTCCATTATCGATTGTATTAAGTGGCGGTAGTGTGCTGCGTCTTTTCCGGTGTATTTCCAATATAAGCACAAACGACACGGCACTCGTGT
>DWQW01006507.1:0-16183 GCA_018249695.1 Heliconius erato demophoon | reverse complement strand
TAAGTTAAAGATTGATATTTTTATATTTTTAAAGTGGCGCTGTGATACAATTGTTAATAGGTGGTGGGTTCGATCCCCATTAGGGGGAGGAATTAATATCTTAATTTTTTCGCTCTGGCACCTGGTCAGGTCTGGGAGCGGAATTTCTTAACATTAGGTTCCCTCTGTCTATCGTGCTAGATGTACCCGGGATGTATGCCCATGTGGAAGCATGAACCTGATTAATTTGGACGTGTAAAAATAATATAAATGTGAACCGTTTTAATAATACTACGTATAATATTACTTAACTTAAGAGCATTTCCAAACAATCACATACAATTTTTAAAGTGACACTTAGATTTGTTTTACTTAATTACTAAGATTGATTAAGCTTCCAGGGTTTTTTAATATCATCGAAACCTAAAATTGAGGCCAGTCGAGGCGAAAGGGCGGGCTTAAGCATGTGACTGTAGACCTTCGGGTGGGTTCTGGGTTCGATTCTTACTCGTAGGAATTAAATATTGAATATTTTCATTTCTTCGCTCTAGTTTCGAGTAAAGCGCAGCGTCGAATTACGAAACTTAAAACATAATTCCTCTAGAATTCGGCAAATAACGGGGAACGAAAGTGTCTTAATGGGAATGGTTTATCTCATAAGTAGTTTCACAGATTCCTTCTGTTCTAGAAGGCTTAAATAGAATGAAAGCACCATGTTCACTTGATCTCTAATGACTTTACACAAGAATATTCTGTAATATTTTGGTATATTTTGTTACAATGTAAGTACCTACTTGTTACCCGACCTATGCTTGTAACGAACACCCACTTAACTAAACAATATTGTAATTCATTGAAAAATTAAAAATTAAATTAAATCAGCTTCACGCTGTATCCCGCACACAGCAGGGTAGGCCTAGTGTAGGAACCTAGTGTTAAGATACTCCGTTCCTCACTTTCTGCCGAATTCTGGAGGCATTGCGTATTGAGTGGCAGAACTCAACGCCGCGCTTAACCTCGACACCAGAGCGAAGAAATGGAAATATAAATTTAAGTAAATATTTCATCTCCTCGAGTAGGGATCGAACCCACAACCAGTCGGTTTTACAGTCACACCTTGTGCCGCTGCGCCACGACTGGCCTCAATTAAATTTGTAATTCATTGAAGATTTAATATAAACGAGGGTCTCATATACATCGCAAATTTAGTATCCGTAACTAATTTTAATGTGAGGAATCTCCTTATTCGTAAACGGTTGAAGCATGGTTCGACGTATAAAATATGTATTTATAATAAAAAAAAATATGGAAAAAAGGACGGAGTGTATTTATAATGTATATTGTATATTATATATGCTAGCATAGCCAGATTTTGTCTCCGGGAAAAGAGGGATTTTTATCTCTGGAGTTGTTAGTAACTAGAGAAGAAAACATGTTTTTGACATGTCTTCTCTACTATCTAACGGTGCTTTACCTTGCCGTTTTTAACATTTTTTAAAGTGTTATTAGGGGCTGTTCAAGTATTACGTAAGCACTGTAGGGGGGCGGGGGAGTCTTGAAAATGTATAACAATTTGAATGTAGCGAAACTCGAACCCGCGCCTCTTAGAAACCGACTAGATCCTGATCGTTTTCCGAAGGCGCGGGTTCGAGCCCCGCTACGTTCAAATATACTCTACCGCTACGCTTTATAACTTTTTCTAAATAAGTATATTATTGCCATTTTTTCATACTATAACGGCATAAATACTTTTAAATATATGTTTATACTTTGTGTTTGATGTGAAATTCTCTCAGAACAATAGAGGTAACGTAAATACATTCTTTGATATATGTTTGTTGTTATGTGTAATTGGAAACTTAAAACAACTTTAAAATTATAATAAAAAAATATTAGCTAGGTATTTTTTGAATATTTTTATTTAGCTTCAAGCTGTATCCCGCACGTAGCAGAGTAGGTGGAGTTCCTTTTGCCACTTTCCGCCGATTTCTAGAAGTTTTGCGTATTGGCGGAACTCAACGCCGCAATTTGCGTAGTTGCTAGGGTGAGGTAGTGAAAATGTTTTATTTTTCTCAGGTGGGAATCGAAGCCACAACCTTTCGGGCTTACAGAAGCACACTGGTAGCCTTGCACCTGCGGTCACAAATGATCTCAAATTAATTAACTTCTTAATCGAAATTTCGATATAATTTCACTTGTTTTTTAGAACAAGTTTTAAACATAATTGAGAGGCTAGTCGTGGCGCGGTGGCACAAAATGTGAAACCGACTGTTTGGGGGTTCGATCCCCACTCGAGGAAATGAAATATTTCTTTAAATTTACATTTCCACTCAACGCACAATGCCTCCAGAATTCGGAGGAAAGTGTAGAACAGAGTGTCTTACCACTAGGTTCCCTCTGCCTACCCTGCTGTGTGCGGGATTCAGCGTGAAACTGATTTATTTAAACATGATTGTATTATATAACTATAATAAACTGCGAGCGTGTGAAGAATGCGTTAAATTCGAAGCCCGTGGCGAACGTTAATGTGCGAAGTCAGCATAGCGTGCTGGGAATAGCTCTATTTTATAATTTGGCATCTATAAGAGTACAATCGTTGATATCTGTGTGACGTCCTACTTCCTTCTTTCTTAATATTGTTATATGAAAGTTTGTGAGTATGAGTGTTTGTTCTTCTTTCAAGAAAAAACTACTGAACGGATTTTGTATACTAAACAGATTTTAATTAAACTTAACAACAATTAGCTTATACATTAGAATAACATAGGCTACAATTTATGTATATATGTATGTTGTATAATTTGGATCTGATATAACAAAAAGTTTGAGCTGGCGAAGCCGCGTTTGGATGTTTAGTAAATCATACATATCTTGACTTTTAGATATCTTCTGTACTCTGTCTTCCATTTTTTTACCTTATATTAATAATATATTAATCTTACCTATTCTATTTATACTGCCACTCATTTTCCCACCCAGTTATGTGGGAAAAAATATCAGAAACAAATTTTTGTCGTCAGTATGTCCATTATTACTTTTCGAGAAACATATAAAAATAAGAACGTAATGGAATATGAACCCGCACCTATTCGAAATCGTCCAAACGCTCTGACCACTAAGCCATAGGTTGGTAAGTGTGGAATAACTCTTGAAAAATGTTAAAAATTTTCATTAATATATTATTTATTTTTATTAATTTAAAAATAAATAAATAAATCGGCTTCACGCTGTATCCCGCACACTGCAGGGTAGGCAGAGGAAACCTAATGTTAAAACATTCCGCTCGCCGTTCCGTTTATTATTTATCAGTCCGTTTATTAATTTAACTAATATTTATATTAAAATTCTCTTCGTATCTGTACTTACTCTCTAAATACTCCATAATCATTGTAGAAAGAGGCCTAACGTAACGAATTAACCACTTGTATTATTAATTCTTGAGAAATTTATGTGGCGTGAATCTCACATGGCTCGAGGCAACATGCTAATGTTATTTTTTACATGAAACCCGGGCAATTGTACTGGTACTACTTTATATTAACGGTTTTGTTTATTATAGAATCCAAGAGGAAAATACCATTTTATCTAATCATTTACATTATTAAAAATTAACCCTTACTGTCGGCGCAAGGGCACAAGCGGGTCTGTAAAAGCGACAGGTTACAGGTTTGATTCCCACGTGAGGAAATGAAATATTTAATAATTTCATTTTTAGCTCTGGTATCGAGGCAAAGCGTGGTTAGGAGTTTCGGCATTTAAATCTAGAATCCAGATATCCGCCCTCCAGGATTCTGCGGAAAATGGAGAACGGAGTGTCTTAACACTAAATTCCCTCCTCCTTGCCATCCTTGCTACGTGCGGGATACAGCGTGAAGCTAAACAAAAAACTGTTACTTAATAACATCATATCGGGTCGTATTAAGGTATGGTTCCTCGGACAGAATTTACAGGACAGTTTGGATTTAGCTATTCTAAAAACTCTTTACCTACTTGTCAATCAAACGTGATTATGATATAAAAAAAAATGCTTAGACAGTCACAAAATGTAATATTGTTTTGCTAAACCAACTAAATATTTATATATAAAAAATTCATAATAATATAAAAGCAAAAATCACTTTATTTCTTTTATAAAGTGCTTAAACTGCAACTTCTGTCTATATAAAATTAATGTTTTGGAACTATTTGTTATGCTTGCTGGTTTAATGCAGTAGGTAATCACTTCTATTGTTTTATTGGATTAGGTATAGTATTAACATTTGAGTTGAATGACCCAATATATATTAAAACTAACAATTAAAATTATTTTGTATGTATGTCTGTACCTAATTGAAATTATAACAGTGAATGCTTATTCGAACAAAATATTTAAATTATTTTATTTTGTTTAAACAATTTCCTATTAAAACATTTAAAAGGTCCAATTTGAATTGGGGGTACAAAGTGTGTGTCGAGGCAAAGCACGGCGTTGAGTTCCGCCATTCAACACTCAATGCCTCCACAATTCGGTGGAAAATGGATAAGGGAGTGTCTTAACACAAGGTTCCCTCTGTATATTTTGCTGTAAGCTGATTACAGCGCGAAGCTAAAAAAATAAATGTATTGGATGATATTCAAATGTCAACATTTTGCAAAGACACAGACAGCTAAGACATTAATACTTACTACTAATATAAATATAAGTAATGAGCATTAGTATTACTCATCGCATTAATCATACTTAATTATTAATTAAGTTGTAAAAAATGTACTTAAAATTTGAGCAATAAAATATTTAACGGCAGTCGAGACATAGGGGACCAAGCGTGTGAGTGTAAACGCAACAGGCTATGGGTTCGATTTCCACTCTCATTAAAATATGAAATATTTCATTTCGTCGAGTCAAAACGCGGTGTTTAGTCACGTCATTTAACACGCAATGCCTCCATAATTCGGTGGAAAGTGGGGTGGGATAATGCGGGATACAGCGTGAAGCTGAAAAAAAAATATATGCAATATAGTTAAATGAGCTCTTCTCAGCAGAACTGCCTTCCGAGCTGGTAGTAACTTCCTATAGAACTGACACAACTGATATTTCTATATAACATGACTCTAAAAAGTGCTCGTAATGACCGAATTTAATAAAGAATATTTTGATTTAGATTTTAAGTTTTTATAAGCTTAGTGTCGCCGTTTGAATCGTTACATCCGTTATAATTAGCAAATGCTAATCACACCACAAATCAGCTCGTTCTCAATGAATAATATATTAGACCCTAATAATACACCCAAACCGTGTTTCGAAGCCGGTTCCTTTGAACTGTGTTTTGCATTCCGGGCTCCGGCGGCACTTCAAAGCTGTAATCATGGCCCGCCATTGATCTACGACGATACTTTCTGGCCGACGGCGCTAAAATGCTACTTGTTAACAAGGTTTCTACTTTGTTAGTATTGTATGTTACATTCTATGGTGTTGTGTTTAATGGAATAATTGATTCGGTCTTGTATATACATTGGCATCATTTGTATTTTCTATTCGCATTAGCTATATTTATTTTGAGATATATGAAAAGAAAATATAATATAAATGAAATATATGGATATCTCATGAACTTGCATAATACCTACCAGGACTGTGGTTTTGAATTTGATTCCCACTTTAAAAATTCAGCGTTTGACTGTCATTACGATGGTTGCAAATTCTATCCCTATATGGGGAAAATATATTGAAATTCATTTTCTTTTTCACTCCGGCAATACCAAGCCATATCCATCTCCGTCGTGTCTCTAATTTGAGTGGAAAACGGAGAATGAAGCGTCTCTATATTAGGTTCTAATTGTGTGTGCTGCTCATTTCAATACTAAAGATCATAATATCCACACAAATGAATTAGTGAGCGGCCATTATTTAGTTACAAATGTCAGCTTCACGCTGTATCCCGCACACAGCAGGATAGGCAGAGGGAACCTAGTGTTAAGACACTCCGGTCCCCACTTTCTGCCGAATTCTGGAGGCATTGTGTGTTGAGTGGCAGAACTCAACGTTACAAATGTCTATTAGAATATTCACAAATGTAACATTTTATACACCTCTGCTTTAGCTTATCGTATAAATATTACATGTAACTAGCCGTGGTGAGATGAGCTGTGACGTGCGCGCGAGTGACGGGGGCGTGTTGTGATGTTTCTCCTCTTATTACACATGTATACAGTCTTGTAATAGTTTTAAACGTTATTACATGTATTTTATTGTATCCATACGCCAATACTATAAAAACTCACTACACTCTTTTTTTTATTCCAACCTGTATAAATTTCTATAGCTGGTCTGAAACTTATAGAACATATACAGAAGATATTATAGATTTTTTTTATAAAATAGTCAAATATTTATGATTTTTCCAAATAAAATATATTATATTTAATTCCAAATTATTTAAAAAATAACAACAACAATTTAATCTCGTAAACTACCCAGCGGGTTCACATCGACAAAGCAAAGAAGTACAAGATTCGAATTAAAAGTGACATGGCCCAGCTCACGCACAGTTTTTCAGTAAAAAGTTTAATCATTTGATAAATAGCCACGATAGGGATTCCAGTATCGGTCGATCGTAAAACAAACTCAGCGGGGCTCACCTTTTTTTTAAATTTAAACTACAGAAACACATGGAATGACAGGTGGGTCCCATATTTTTTTTGTTATACTTATAAATAATTCATTAGATATTGTGTTCATGTTAAATATATTAAGAAAAAGTTTATGTTGATCGTTTTCATCTATATTTACACAGAAATATGTACTACGATGTCGTACTTACTTTTTGTCAATATTAATAAACCGAATGAAAAGTAGAGACCAATCGTGGCGCAGTGACACGAGGTGTGACTGTAAAACCGTCTGCTTGTGGGTTCGATCCCCACTCGAGGAGATGAAATATTTAGTTAAATTTATATTTCCATTTCTTCGCTCTGGTGTCGAGGCTAAGTGCGGCGTTCAGTTCTGCCACTCAACACGCAATGTCTCCAGAATCTGGCAGAAAGTGGGGAACGGAGTGTTTTAACACTAGGTTCCCTATGCATACCCTGCTGTGTGCGGGATACAGCGTGAAGCTGAATGAAAAGTATAGTATATAGGATTTAGTAAACAAATTTATATTGTAGCGTTTCGATCGATTCTCTACAATATATTGAGTGTGAGTTAATACCTATTTGTGAGAAGTGCTAATTTTTTACGCTTAAAAACCTTCGAGCGTTGACTCTTAATTGAACGCGCGTTGATGTCTTTTATAGTGCAAGTAATATTTTATTGGATTTTTTTTTCTCTGTCATCTTCTCCGCTGATATTAGAATGGTATATAGTATAAACATCAATACTACGATATTTTGAATAACTAATGTTTTTAAATAATATAGCATAAAATAATTGAGTAAACCAAAAATATTTACTATTTTAAGTTTAATAATAATAAATTAAAGTCACTAACATATAATATAATAATACTAACATTGGATGTACTCTTAAAGTAGTGCTCTGCAAAATCCACCTTACATTTATGAAAATCTGAAAATTCCTAATAAAATATAATCGTTATTTTGTCCTACTCTTTTTAACTAAATAAAATATTTTTAAGAAATTGTAACTAAAACGGACATCCAACGAAATCGAACGCACGAACGATCTCAAAATTATGTGTATACTGCCCGAGATGTAAAACTTTCATACAAGAGACTTAAAAGGCACTGCAGTAAGCTTTAGTGTGCTCCGTGCCTACATTGTAAGATCAGATGAGCAAACAAGAAGGCCTTTAAGGAATGTTTCACGCTGCATTAAAGTGTTTGTTTCTCCCAACCGTCGCTTTTACTGGTAAACGAAAAACGCACACAACGCCGTTACTGTTGACCTTTACTGGATTATACCAGTGGAGGCCAGTCGTGGCGCAGCGGCACAAAGTGTGACTGTAAAACCGACTGGTTGTGGGTTCGATCCCCACTTGAGGAGATGAAATATTTACTTAAATTTATATTTCCATTTCTTCGCTCTGGTGTCGGGGCTAAGTGCGGCGTTGAGTTCTGACGCTTAACACGCAATGCCTCTAGAATTCGGCAGAAAGTAGGGAACGGAGTGTCTTACACTAGGTTCCCTCTGCCTACCCTGTTGTATGCGGGATACAGCGTGAAGCTGATTTATTTTTATTTCATTTACTTGTAAGTTGTGAGCCAAAATGCAGTAATATAATAAAATATTTTATTTATTTACGTTTATTTTATATAAACAATAATCTTTTATACTCAAGTTTTATTTTATAAAGTATTTTAATTATAATACCTAGGAAGCATATTTATTATTTAAATATGATAATAAAATTGCATTACAAATGAAGAAAATGGAGGTCATCTGTTTTTATGTTAAAATTTATTGGATATGACTTTGCAGACGTTTTGGTTTTTCTATAAATAAAATATAAAAAAGATCATATTATATGTATGTATATAATTTATATATTTTATTTTATGTTAAAGTATTGTTTATTTGGCTAATATGATTAATGTATTTTTTGACACAGCCTAGCATAGCCAGTTCCCTTAGTAAGTACTTAGGTATAGGCTCCTTTTTTATATACACAACTATCTACTAACATAAAATACGTCTGGGATTAGGATTAGGATCTTTGATTATGGCGTTCCGAGTGTGCCAGTAGAAAATACGTCTGTCTATTCTAGTATCATCCTATTAGGGATACCACAATGAAAAACTAATTTAAATAAATTTCAGAAACCAATAAAAAAACTTCACATCGTCCATTTCAAGTAAATTACATCGTACTGCAACGCACTAAGGGTCATATTACAGAATCCATGTATTACCTGAGTCATTCTCGTTAGTGGCGGTGTTGGCAGCTGTCAAATAAATACATAATATACGTTGTTTAAAATCACACCCTAAACAAACACGATAAGTTTTATAATTCAATGCGTAATTATGGCGTTTAAGATGTTTTCGAACCAGTGGATACGTCTTGTTAGGAGGCTTATTGTTGACCGCGTGGTGTTTTGTCCTTGTCTTTTGTTGCACGTTGACTATACCCGTCCCTTTCTAGTGGTTACGGCAAGGTCGGCTCGTTAAAGCCTCTTAACGAGAGTGGAGTGGAAGGAAAAGCACGAGCCTGTCTGTGCTTCTCAAACTGCAATAAATGGTTGTTAATATATTATTTTCTATTATATTGTTTATCAAAAAAAATTATAATATCTGTTTTTATACTAAATAAATCACATTTCCCAATATTCGTGAAAAATTTGATTAAAATCGAGATCAAAATTGAATCCTATGATAATAACTCATTCTCTTGAGTGTGGCATTCCATACTATGACGAATTAATTATTTTGTTTTTTTCGTACAAAACAAGGCATGGGGTTCACCACTCAACACGCAATGTCTCGAAAATTGCGAGTGAAAAATAGAGAACAGAGTGTCTTGGGACTAGATTTTCTATAAAAGTTTATAATTAATAACACTTACATACATACAAAAATACACTAATAATTACATTTTTTTTTTTGGAAAAACAATAAAAACTAAGTTTGAGAACAACCCAATAGGCCGCGTAGGCATGTATCGCGCGTGTCCCGTTCACACCTACACTGCGGCTATAACGCGATCTCACTCGCAATAATGCCTCTATCTCGTCCCCTACAGACACCATTCCATCACATTGCCCGGGATAATTTATTAATTAAACGAGGAATCTGCACCACTATGTTGAAAATGATGAGATGTTATTATTTAATTGGGTATAAAAATTACCATTTTATAAAAAAAAAACACAGCACACACAGCAGGGTAGGCAGAGAGAACCTAGTGTTAAGATACTCCGTTCCCCACTTTCCGCCGAATTCTGAAGTCATTGCGTGCTGAGTGGCGGAACTCTACGCCGCGCTTTGTCGACACCAGAGCGAAGAAATTAAAATATACATGTAAATAAATATTTCACTTCTTCGAGTGGGGATCGAACCCACAACCAGTCGATTTTACAGTCACACTTTGTACCTCTGCGCCACGACCGGCCTCTACAATTTTATATCAAGAATTATTTATGTTTGTCATTGGTCTCTAACAAATGATTTATGTAAAATACCTACATATATATTTTTTTCTTAAACAATTATAATTTAAACAACTTAAATTTTATTCATTACAAATAAAATTTAAGAATGATTTTATAAGCCTTAATTAATATTGTAAATGTATAATGTATATTGTTGTAGCCTTAATATAATACAGCTAGCTTATAAATATTATATGCAGAATACTTTCAAATAAATTTTGCTGTTTAAATAAAATATTAAAACATTAATATCTTAATTTTCTTAACTACTTTTTTTTTCTTAAATAATTATAAATATCCTAAAATATTGACCGAAAACCATGGCATATGCACATATTTATAATGGAGGCAATGCTCCTGGAAGAAAAATATGAGAAGAGAAAAAAAGGTAGTATTGTTGGACAAAACTCGATATCGACTCGTACCGATCGATGCCATATTTGTATCGAGTTTATTCGTTACGCATAATTCGATTAACACCTATGTTGATAAGATTTGTTTCAATAATAATATATATACAAATTTGTTGCACTTCGATTTAAGAAAAAAAGTTACACTTTCAATGTATTAACATATTGAAATTGTTGTAATTTAAATGTATTGAAGTGAAAACTGGCGCGGTTGACGATTTTGGTTTCTATCTTTGTATATAATTATATAATAAGATTTGTACATTGAATGCAAATTTTCTTATGGTAGGTAGTGGAGTATCAATAATGCTTATTAATTATTATATGGAAATAAAAATAAATGATAATAATAATAAATAATAAAATATTTTGACTTAATCACCATTTGTCACAAATACACTTTGAAACAAGTCTCAGCCGTATACCAGGTATAAATATAAAAATATTTTCGAGTACAATAAACTTAAGAAATATAAGATCGATGCCATCAATCCGTCAAGCGGTAATCACCTATTATAAAATTGTGAAGAGCTACAGATATAAATAGATAGAGTAGGGTTATAACGACACTATTCAGTTATTTTACTTAATTAATAAATAATTTTCGTTTTTTCTTAAAATTAATTATTTTCTTAAATTAATTAGTTTAAGGTTTTTTCAGCTTTCTGCTTAACCTGGCATGTCGCAAGGTAGATAGAAGAAACCTAGTGTTAAGATACAGCGTGAAGATGATTTCTATTATAAAAAAAAATACGTTTTATGTATATATATATATAAATACTTAATAAAGTATCCTAGTTAGATTTGGATCGAAAGATAACTGTTCAAAATGTTGTAGGTGTGTGCATTATAAGTGGCGTGGCCGGTCAATCCATCAAACGATAATCGCCTTTTATAAAACTGAAAACATTTCTAATATAACTACTTACTTTAAATTACTTTAATAATATTGATTGGCATTTGGCCTAGCGGCTAGATATAAGCATAAGTAATTTTAAATTAAAATCAGCTTCACGCTGTATCCCGAGGGAACCTAGAGTTAAGGCACTCCATTCCCCACTTTCCGCTGAATTCTGGAGGCATTGCGTGTTCAATGGCAGAACTCAACGCTGCGCTTAACCTCGACACCAGAGCGAAGAAATGGAAATATAAATTTAAGTAAGTATTTCATCTCCTCGAGTGGGGATCGAACCAACAACCAGTCAGCTTTACAGTCACACCTCGTGCCTCTGCGCCACGACTGGCCTCAACTGGCTTTACTGATTTTGATTTAAGTACATCTATCAATTATATGTTAACCGTAAAACAAGCAACGTATTTTTGCTTAATTAAAGTAAATAACTAATGTTAATCGTCACACCGTTAATAATAAAAAAAAATTTGCGCCTTTATGAATTATTAATGATCCGAATATAACTTCTGTGTTTATATCTGTATAAATATTTAAGGTACTATTATAATAAAAACTACTTTTAATAAAAACACTTGAATCTTGATGTATAAATAAAAATAAAATGGCATGGAGCGTTCTAAAATATCTCGAAGCTTATAGACGGATCCTTGTATCCGGATTGATTTATAATTGAAATGGCTGTATATCTTGTATTTAAAAAAATCATATACTATTATCTTTCTTTGGCTTTAAACTACATGGTACAAGTTATATTACTTAGTTTTCGTTATAAATTAGATTTAAAGACCTGTTAGGTTTTACTGCGGCGTTAGGTTTGGTTCCAACTCACTATAATGAATATTTAAATTTTCTAGCTCTAGCAGTGTCTCAACATTAAGACAGGCAGCGGAACCGGAGTGTCTCAACACTGTCGGTCGATCAATTTTAATGCGGGACGAACTGTTTTAAAATAAAAAAAAATATTATTAGTTTATTGTATAAATAGTTTAATACAACTAAACAAGGCTACTACATATTAGAAGTATATAGTATGACATAAAAATATATTATAAAATAAATATATAAATAAATCAGCTTCACGCTGTGTCCCGCACGCAGCAGGGTAGGCAGGGGGAACCTAGTGTTAACACATTTCGTTTCCCACTTTTCGCCGAGTTAGAGGCACCGCGTGTTGAGTGCGGAACTGAACTCCGCGCTTTGCCTCGACACCAGAGCGGAGAAATGAAAATATAAACGTAAATAAATGTTTCATATCCTCATTTGGGGATCAAACCCACAACCTGTCGATTTCACAGTCACACTTTGTGCCCCTGCGCCACGAGTGGCCTCAAAATTATAAAATAATTAAATCTACAAAAATCAAGATACCTTTTTATACAACAATCTAAAAATCTAAATGATATTTAAATATATAATTAGGTAAACACACAGTAACGATCTGATTAAGATTCAAGAGAGAATAGCCGCCAATCAGCGGTGGTGATCAACGTAAAAAAAAATATGTAAATACACCTATTTTATATGCTATATAATCTTTTTGTGAGCCTATCTCGTAAACCATTATGTAAATAACATTTTTTATCACTGAAATAATGATTTAGTGTTTTTAATAATTAACTGTTTTATATATTTTATTTTGAGTTTAGTTTTGACATGTTGTGGATTTAGAGTGTAAACCTGCTAAATCCCTTTTTTTCGCTATGTAAGTACATTTTTATATTATTAGAAACTGTAAAAAAATCATAATCGGCCTAAACTTTATTTCATTTACGCCCAATATTAATAACCTATCTCCAACGTCAATCTTAGATTGTCATATATCTGTCCAATCTAGAGATTGGATAGATATATGAAACAATCTAAGATTGACGTTGGAGATAGGTTATTAATATTGGGCGTTATTAGTAGATATATATTTCATTTAATACAAATCAATTTTCCAAATTGTAAAAACTTTTTGATACTATACGTACGAGTATGTAGGATATACAGACTTTTTTAAAAACTTTTTTCTCTCTCTTGAAAATTTGCTTAAAAGGCCAGCTTTGTAAGGTTGTAAAGGTTTTAATTAAGATTTCAAGGAAGCTCATTAAAACTAGAGCGGCTTAGATGAATATATAATTGATTCTAATTTATGTATTGTATTAATTTTTCGCCTGAGAAACCAGATTCACAAAATTATAATACATAAAAGTAATTTACTACTAGTTTTAATTGTAGATTTGAGGGTAGGTGAGGGCTTTTTGGAGGATACTCGTGGGTCTAGAGATATTTTCTCGAGAGGGAGGGCTGTACTTTATCTTAAACAGATATGTTCATGTAAAAGTAGTTTTTTTACTTCACGCGACATTTTCTTTTTTAGTAAAATTCCTGGGGTGGGCACCAGACTATTCCTGGACACGGCCTACCCGGAAGCTCTTATTTCTATACCCACGAGGATGCTTGAGGGTTTTTGTAGTGTGTTTTTGTTTTTGAGTTATCTTTTTCTGTGCGCCTCACTGCGTCAAGTTGATGCCTATTCTATCAGACATCTATAGATAGGTACAAAAGATATCTATAGATAGATACAATATATATCAATAGATAGGTACAATAGATATCTAAAGATATCATGCTAATAAGTAAGCAGTAGCCCCAACTAATCAGTGGATAATAGATGAATAGATAAGTATTACTTATTAGATTTATCGCAACTCTAACGGACACAGACGTATCAATTCACAAACAAGTATCACTTTATTACCGGTCTTAAACTGGAACTTCCAGAGTACATTGCAACTTGAGTGGCTGATATCTAGATATCTTTGATCTGGAGATTTATTGACTTTATTTTTTACTTTAATGACATAGACTCTGTGTTGTAACTACGAAGTTGGTGCTCCCTAGAAATTTAAAATATTTTTATCTCATTACGTACTTATTAAAAAATATATATGTCATATACATATATTTATTAAGGTTTTGAAAAAGCTCTTATTATTAATATTGAAAAAAAAAACACTAAGTTAACATACATTCTCAATTGCAATTTTTAATTGAAAATTAAGAACCTGTCCCCTACTCTTGTATAAAAATATTTGGATTCTATATTATTAAAATAAATCAGTTTCACGCTATATGTAAGTGAAATCAAAATACTCCTTTTGTATTGCATTCCGCGTTGAATGGCAGAACTTAACGCAGCGCTTTGCCTCGACACCAGAGCGAAGAAATATATATTTAAATAAATATTTGATTTTCTCGAATGGGGATCGAACCAACAACCAGTCGCGTTTACAGTCACGTGTGCCACTGAGCCACGGCTAGTCTCTCTCGTCGTCTAGTCTTTATTATTTATGTATATTATTTAATATTTTATATGCTATACGTACAAAAGGTTAGAAACTTCCGATGGTGTAACTAGATGCAGGCAGCCCGAAGGTGCCTATAAAACAGCATCGTTAAAACGCTGACGGTCGTAACAATAAAATGTAACACCCACTGCACTATTTAGGTGAACGGGTTTATTTATTGCTTTGGATCTCATTCTACTATTCCTATAATGTTATTTATAAATATCACAAATGTTTTTTTTTATGTTTTTAAGACATACTCATATTCTAGTTATTTTTTTTTATGTTTTTCATATATATTCTCGTTATTTTTATTTTTGTTTTTAAAAGTGGTAATGAAATATTTTTTAAATATGTAAGCTTTTAGGTTGTAAAGTTAAAATTTAAATACATATTTCATTTTATTCAGCCAGTTTGGAATTTGTAAAATATACTGTATATTATTTTCTTGGCCTACATACTACATTCTACACTTTCATCACTATAAAACTATAATATTTAAATATTAAATAAATATCAAACATATAAAGCGATTTATTCATATTTATGATTGATTGGTAATAATTCGTTTTTATTTCCACAATCTTATATGATTTATCAGACCTAGTTCCGTGACGTTGTTATGACTTACAAAGTTTATTAGTAACTCGCGATATATAGGCCGGAACACAAGATGATGCATGCGCGGAGGGACCCAGTTTATTTCGGGAACCCATAAAATCGATTAACCATCCAATTCGTATACGTCTCCGAGCGTCTGCAGCGCATTGAAACAGGATGCACTATTTCTGTTGCGCGTCGCTCTGACAGGGACCTGTATAATTGTATATGATATAAATGTTCAGCGCATTTATATAAATTTGCTCTGCATGAGCTTTCATGTGTGTTTTTTTTCAGTTTTACGCTGTATCCCGCACCAAGTACGGTAGGCAGAGGGAATGTAGTTTTAAGACACTCCGCTCCCCAATTCCCGCCGAATTCTGGAGATATTGAGTGTCAGGATTCAACTTCGCACTTTGCCTCAACACCAGAATTATGAAATGAAAATATTAAATATTTCACTTCCTCGAGTGGGAATCGATCCCACAACACATTGCGTTTACTTCACAAACTTGTGTCTCTGCGTCACGACTGTTCTCTTGTTGTTTTTTAAACACATTAGAGACTGGAGTAAAAACATACGTCTTCATTCCTAATATAACATTAAGTAGTCTTCTTAAGACTGTATAAATATTCATATTGTAAATTTTTATGTTAAAACTAACATTTCAAGCGACTTTTCCAATTTTTTTATTTTAATACAAAATCACTCATTACAAAGTACGCACGTCCTAATTATAAATATTCATATACGTCTAAGGCAGTTAAGTTTCAAGTTACGAGAAATGCACCTTTTGGTTCCCAAAGTGAGGAACAAGTTCACAGCAGGTGGCTAAATATGGATGCAGTAAAAATTTGATCGC